>MCJB01006958.1:31495-125085 GCA_002018475.1 Nicotiana obtusifolia
TCCCCCCCCCTATAAAAGTAAGCATTGTCCCCAATGCTTTACAAAATAAGAGTGAAATGAGAGAGGACGAAGAAAACTTCCTAAGCATACTTGGACATCTCAGTGTCCCCGGCAGCATCATCTCCCGTTGGGTCAGCCAAATGTATCTCATCATCATCATCATATCTAGGAGTGGTAGGAGTAGCAAACATAGCACGCACTACATTAGTAGTGTCGACAGCAAGGCATGACTCGTCAGACTGGCCAGCTGGTGCAACCGATGCAGATGGATCTGGAAAGGACTAGTTTGGGTCAAATAACATGTCAAATGGAAAATCCCCAGCTGTCGCAAGTCGGGTCACCTCCTTCCTAAGCTTATCAACTGATCTCTTGCTTGCTTGGGACTTCTCATTTTCTTCACTTCCTTCGTCAACTCCTCAATAACCAAACCTTGCTGTATCAGAATGTCCATAATCATCTTCTGGTTGTCTAGAATCTTGCATAGCTTCTCATCAAGATCAGTGGTGACTTGTGGTTCTTGTATAGATGACTGCACTACAACAGTACTAGATATCTCAGACAACATTGAAGTAGCTGTCTGCATCTAGTTGTTGAGACTCGCCAATGTCTAAGAGACCCACAGAGCAAATAATGGAGCTGTAGGCAGTGTACTGGCCTCGAAGCTGTAGTAGGGGCTGCCCTAGGAGTCGTGGTAGGACCTGAAGATAGTGGCGGAGGCATAGCAACAACACTAGAAGAGGGCTCAGCAGAGGTAGATGGAATGTCAGATGTCTCAGAGACTACCACTGTCGGCTCATCAGATTGGCCTGTGGTGGTAGAAGGCTAAGCTCTCTTTGGGTTGGAACGAGTACCAATCAAACGGTTTCTTCGGCTTCACCTTCGTATGATATGCTCTTGGCTCTACCTTTGCATCAGTAAGGTACTCTGTGATAGTGTTGGGAGAAGGGTAAGCCGCGTTGGTCTACTGTTCTACCAAAGTAATGTTGGACGACATCACGGTACCCACATTAATTGGGTACCCGGCCATGATAGAAGCCACTATAACAACACATGGAATAGGTAGATGAGTCTCATTCTGGCATGGATCAAGTCTGCTACACACAAAAGTCTGCCAACCTTTTGCCTCAAAGCTTAATGTGTTCCGCTGAATGGGAACCCCAGCAGTGATCCGTGGTGGTGGTGGCCCCAGTGGTGCTAAGACCTCAACTAAATCTTCTTTCTTAGCACACTTCTCTAAGTACCCTTTCGACTCTAAGTCTTCAAACCCCAACTACGCATTTAGTGTGTGCTAATCAAACCTCACCTTGAGGTTGCATACTTTGGTCAGCTTTGTCCCTTTCTTGATGTGAGAAATGTTGGTGTAGAACTCACGGACAAGGTACTCTTTGGCATCTACCACTCTCTCAGTGAACAACATCCAACCCTTCCTTTCTCTAAACTATCTCAGCACAGGGTTGTATGTCTCTAGAGCCTTAAACAGAACCTGCCTCTCAAGGGTCAAGGATCTTATGGGCCACCACATTCGGAAATCTTTGAAGGCAGCCAAGCTAAAAAACCTGTTCTCCCATATCTCCTTCTTTTTTGACCTCCCCACACCAGTAGATGTACCCTCTCCCTCTCTACCATCATTAGGGATATCTTGTACAGTATATGCATCTGTATCTGGAGCAGCTGCTAGCTCAGAAGTATGGCTAGCACTTTTCGAACCCTCGAAAGTGCTGTGAGATGAGCAGGCCTCATCCATGGGCTCAAATCGCCCCTGTGGTATAGATTGTGTAACGGCCTGCTCCTCTGGAATAGAGGCGGATTTGCCCTCGGAAGCTTCCCTAGACGGGATATAAGAGCTAGAATCGGAGAGGTCTGCACCCCTCCCTCTGCCTGCTGTGGCCTTCTTCATGATAGTTTTGGGCTGGCTAAGGGGCAAGGTACCTCTACCTCGACCCCTAGAAGAGTCACCTTTGCCTTTTCTAGTTTCGTCAAGGCCGCGCGATCGAACCATTGTCTCTATCAAAGCGAAGAGGATTGTTAAAAAGTCATCATTCAACACATTCAAGACTTATGTAGGCAAGGAAGAACATTGTGGACACAATGAGGTTACGATAGAAATAACATGCTCTAGGAATTGGGAACTACAGTCCGCGCATTTTTGATGTGCTGTTGCAAACAGGGAGTGCGGACCGCACAATTGCCAGTGCGACCGCGCTTCTGACAAGTAAACTTCAGCGGCTATGAAACCTCTTCTCTGAAGACAGTGCGGAGGCCGTTTTGCAGCCACAGAAAGCATCTACGGTCCCCACATTTATTAGTGCAGTCTGCACATATGGGTAGAGGTAGACCTCTTGATAGTATTAAGTGCGGCCTCTCTCAATTTCTGCGGTCCGCACAATTAAAGTGTGGCCACAGAAGCACTTCCCTTCACTAGGTTGCTCAAAACACAAAACTGCGAATTGCACAAATTAAGGTGCGGTCGCATATTTCAAAATTTACGAAAAAGCAGTCATTTTGTACTTAGATTTTGCAATTACTTGTACAAATCGATATGGCAACATGGTATAAACATTAAATCTCACTAACCCAACCCGTTAGAGCATGTATTATCAACTACCCAGTACAGATCTACCCCACATGGACACATGGATGAACTCTAATAATAGGTGGCCTAAAAAGAAACTAAAATTTCAAAAATTAAACTAACAAAAAAAATTAACATGAAATGAAGCATACCAGATAGGGTGAGTTCACTGGGTGTGTAAGCACATGTGTATGTGTGGGGGACTGTGAAAATCTCTCAGGAAAACTTGCAAAGTAACAGTGATTTTGGGGAGAGTGGAAAGTGTAAAATGAACTCAAAAGTTCTATTTATATTAAGAGCCATAAGAGGGAAAAAGGGTCGAGTGCGGCCGCATAATTCCATAACCTAGGTCTGCCTTCTTTGAGCCTCATGTGCGGTCCGCACATTTTTGAGTGCGGCCGCAAAAATTGTCTTGCGGTCGCAAATTTGCCCCGCACTAGCAGACTCAAACTTCATAGAGTTTACATTTTCACACTTTGGCAATCTTCCAATTGTGCAGTCCACATGTGAAATGTGCGGCTACGCATGTACTTCTGATGTGGCACATAAAGTTGTGTGGTCCACACAAATAAAGTGTGGTCTGCAGTTCCTTCAACACTTGGCCATTTTTTAGTCCATCCTTCTTGCAAGTCACACTTAACGCTTTAGCTCATTTCAAATCAAGTTAGAACACAAATAACATCTAACTACAAAAGAAAAAAAGAAAGAAAAGAAAATGAGTTTCCTCCCAAAAAGCGCCTGATTTAACGTCGCGGCACGACGCAATGTCAAAACACCCTCAAGTGAAGTAAATAACTGCCACCACATGGCTATTTCCAACCTTGCCCAAGTCATGCTTCACCCGCTGACCATTGACTCAGAATAAGTCATTGCTTATGTTATTCAAGTCTAATGCACCAAAAGTGTCACACCAACAATTTTAAATGGACCATTCCACTTAAATTTTAGCTTCCGGGGAAACATTCAAAACCTTGAGTTAAACAACAATACAAGATCGCGCACCTTGAACTCTTTGTTTCAAATGTATTTTTCATGAAGATATTTTTTTTTTTTTTTGTACAAGGATAAACTCGCATGTGCATGGTACCGGAATTCATCCAATTCATTCAAATGTGTAACCCGCAAGTTAGCGGCTACATCTCAATCAAGATTCAATTTCTTTAGAGCCCACATTGCCTTGTGTTCGAGTTCCACCGGAAGACGACAAGCTTTCCCGAACACCAACCGGTATGGAGACATACTGATAGGTGTTTAGTAAGCTGTGCGATAAGCCCATAACGCATCATCAAGATTTTTGGACCAATCCATCTGATTCGTATTCATAGTTTTAGACAAGATACTCTTTATCTCCCGGTTGGAGAATTTCACTTTTCCATTAGCTTGTGGGTGATAAGGAATCGTGAACTTACTTAGGGGATCGCACTTGATTGAGTTGGGCCTTTTCTAGTGGAGCCATGGTAGTGTTCAATTCAGCTTGCCCATGGTGTTGCAACTCTTTGTGGAGGTGGATCATATTCGGATCACCTTGTGGGACATTGGCCTGGGATTGCCAAGCTGATGATGTCTCCACCATCTCATCTAGAATGTCGCACGCCTACGCATAAGGCGTGGTCATAAAGTTTCCACCGACTAGTTGATTCACTACACATTGTTTGGTTGTGTTAATCCCACGATAAAAGGTTTGTTGCAACATGTTTTCTATCATATCATTATTGGGACATTCCTTAACCATTGTTCTATAGCGCTCCCAAATTTAGTGGCTTATTTGGTTCTTGTTTGAATGCCAAGATCTTATCTCGAAGTGTAGCCATGTTCCCGGGAGAGAAAAACTTAGCAATGAACTTGGCCGCCAACTCATCCCAAGTGTGTCTTGAATGGTTCAGTGAACGTTCCAACCAATCCAAGGCTTCCCCCGTAGAGAGAAGGGAAAAAAAAAGCCTTAGCCTCAATGCATCCTCGGAAACATTCCTTTGCTTGCTCCCCCGACATATATACACAAAGCCCTTCAAATTTTTTGTAAGCATTTTGGATCAGTGCACCAGTAAAGAAACCCTGTTGCTCAAGTAATGTGAGCATCACGTCCGTGATTTGAAAGCTGCCGGCCCTAATACAGGGAGGGACTATTGCACTAGCATAACCTTCGTTGGGTAATATCCGGTGTTGAGCCTCTTGTGGTGGATGTGGTGGAGGTGGGGATGGATGGGCACATTGTCACGTGGTACTTGGCCTCTCTGATTAGCTTGTGGCACTTGAGGTACCTCATCGAGTTGTTCCTCCTCACTGTCCAAGTCCCCCAAACGCATATTTTCAAGCTCATTGTTCGCCATGTTTGTACCTATGATTTCTTAAACAAATTAGTAACATTGAAGGAAAATAAGATATTCCAAGAACACACTCAAATATATAGCTAACACCATTTTAACTCCCCGGCAACGGCGCCAAGGATTGATCCACTCCCAATCCATACTCAACAATGAGTGAAAGAGGTCGTTGGAAGAATAGTACCCAACTATGAGTCAGGGTCGATTTCCTCAGGGAGCTAAGTGAGAGTGTTAGAGTGTACACTTGATACGTATAGAAGAAATAACTTAAATACACTTCCAAAAAAGATGGTTTTGCAAATTATTTCTATAAGCTATACTATCAATGATTAACTAGAGAAATAAAACTAGAAATTGATTAATTGTTTTTGGTAGTTTTCAAATAGGTAAAAGGCCTAGGGATATAACCTTCTCCTAGGTGTTATCCTAATGGATTAATTACATTAACACTTATTTTAGTGATTGTGGTGTATTATAGCTCTCAGCTTTAAGTTACCCACTCGATACCTTTCGGTCGGAGAGTGATTTTGCCCATTTGGCTTTCTCAAGCTCAAATAGGCATCAAGCCAAATAGTTGATATGAGCTCAAGTCGGATTTTCTCTATCTCTAGTTCAAACCATTTGATTAGGCTAGTCAAATTCTTAACTAGCCCAATTTCTAGTTAGCCAGGTTTTCCTCAACTAGGTCCTTCTTTCTCAAGTAAAAACCAACTAAAAAAGGTACGAATAAATGTTTGCAACTATTAATTCTAAAATTAAAGCATGAACAAGACTAAATAACAAACGCTCAATCATAAACAAGCATTAGATTAATTACCCATAAGGTTCACATACCAGGGTTGGGTCACAACCCTATTAAATATCTAGCTACTTAAAGTATAAATGAAAGAATGTAAAGAAGAAACACTAATTAAGCCATAATATAAAATTAAAATGATAAACTATTGTGTTATTAACCCAAATTGGTCACAAATTATCAAAAGCGGTAAACTAAAACAGCTACATCTAAATAAACTACCAAACACGACCTATAAAAATGATTCCCGTCTATTTTTAGTGGCCCAAAATTCGCTGACAAAATTCCCTTCGGGATGTTCTACGGTCTCACAACTCCATGTGTGGTCCGCACTTTGCTCGAGTCTGCAGGTTGAGGGATTCTGTAGCCGCACAATTTGATCTGCTACTGCCTCAGCTTCTGTGGCCGCACAATTCGATGTGCGGTGTGCACTTCTGGCAAGGCTTCAATCTCGATCGTTTTGCACACTCTCTGAAGCTTTTGAATTCTTGTCAGTGCGACCATGTTTTGCGGCCGCACAAATTATATGCTGTCCGCACTTATCTTTAATCAACTTCTGAGCTTCAACACCAAATCTGCGGCCGCAGAGAGAATTCTTTGGTACGTGCTTTCTTCTGCGGATCGCACTTTTGGTCTGCTACGCCCCTTCTTGCCTTATGAGCTAGAACACTCCTTTTTGAATTAGATTTCTCCATTAGAGTCCAAATCTCCAACATTCCTGCAATTTTGTACACTTTCATTAGTTTTGGGAACACAAATCAACACTTTCAGACTAAAACTAATGCAAGAGGGTCCTAATAAATGGTTAAATCCACACTTATCAATGTGTCGCGTAAATGTACATACTATCTCCACCTTTAGAATGCCCGTTCAATGTTTGTTCCTTTTTGCTTCCAACAATTACTACATATTTATGTATTTCAGCCTTTCCAAGGCCGACTTTTTGTCACGACCCACAATTCCACCATAGGCGTGGTGATGGCACTTAGTCTCTAAGGCTAGGTAAGCTGACTACAATAACAATTCAAGCCTTTTTTTAAATAAAAAAAAAATTGAAACAGAAGTTTAATAAAAGTGTCAAAACCAAAAGCGGAAACAATTATAACAACCTCCCGGGAAAGGTAAAACAGAGCTACAAACTCTAATTGAACACATGAAATGATCTCAAGGATCGAAAATCCAACTGACAGTACAAGAAAGGAAAGAACTCCAAGGGACTGCGGTGACTAAGCAGCTCTACCTTGAATCCTCGCGGCCAATATGCTAACTTTGCTCCAGTCCGATATCTCCAATACCTGGCTCTGTACAAAAATATGCAAATGTATAGTATGAGTACACCACGGTCGGCGCCCAGTAAATATCAAGACTAACCTCGGTGGAGTAGTGACGAGGCACAGTCAAGACACTCACCAGTCAAATAACCTGTGCAGTATAATAGTATAACGGTAACAATGGAAAACAAGGAGTAGTAATGGCAACAAGAATCAACCAGTTATATAAACAGTTAGCAATAAGAACACTGCAAATATCGTTCAACCAAATATGGAACACAAGTACAGCCAGTTAATCAAGTCTTTTTAATACAAGTTTTCACAACAAAGTCACTCCGTGGTACCTTACCTCATAGCCACAAATCACGGGTCTCAACCCACTACCATATTCTCACGGCAACTCGTGCCCATATCTCAATCACAACCGCATGGATAACTCACGTGCCAACAATGTCAATATAAGGATCCGCACGGACAACTCATATGCCAATGACATAATCATCACGTACTCACGACACCTCGTGCCCATATCTCATATCATAACCGCAGGGGCAGCACGTGCCAATATCATGATCATCATATGCTCACGGAACTTCGTGCCCACATCTCATATCACAACCGCACGGATAGCTCACGCGCCAATATCATAATCATCATATGCTCACGGCACCTCGTGCCCACATCTCATATCACAACCGCACGGACAGCTCACGTGCCAAAATCATAATCCGCCCAGCATAATCACAGGCTCAATAGTAACATGAAATGGATAATACCAGAATACATGGACATAATCAATAAATGTCAAGTTTCATACCCATAAGCTAGTATAGGTAGAATACTAGAGTGTATGCTTGTGCAAGTGTACTACTGCAGCCCAAATCATTAAGTATAAGTCGAGGATCTCAATTAGCTCACCGAAACAACAAGACAAGTTACACAAAGTGTATAAAAAACACAAGGAGAATCACAACATCACACAAAAATCACCGACACAATAACCCCACATCATCACATATCATCCCTTACATTGCCATCCTTATCTCTCCTATAGCCACCTGTATCACTCCTCCCAGACAATATCAATAGCTACCCTTATCTCTTCTATAATGGCCACCCTTATCACTCCGTATATTCAACAACAGTGAGATGCCACCCTTATGCCCCGTATTACAACAATGGTGAAATGCCACCTGCATAACAACAACGATGAAATGCCACCCTTATACTTGGCCCAACCACAATCAAACCACACAAAAAGTCACATGTGCTATCACCCCAACAACTCAACACAATCGATTTGTATCACAAGTGCTCGTAGGCCACAACCTTTCAAAGAATTCAACGATATTAATAATTTTCACAACAGATAGCCCACGGCTCAACACAATATGTATAGAATCCCAATAACAGCAACATGAACTGAAAAGTAACTAAACAAGAACAACATCTCCTTAAATCACAATTTCGGTATATAGACTAATGCCCATTGATAGCTTAAATTCCCATTTAATTATTTGAAGGTAAAAATCAATAGTGAAAGTGTCTCCATGAAATGGCAACTTAACAATAAAAGTATTCACGAAGTGGTCAAAGTGGTAGCAAATTCCAAATAAGCATATAAGAGCAACTCGACAAGTAAAGGATGTAATAAGTAACTACGACTTCAAACAAGGCATGTAATAGTGGGCATGACAAAACTCGTGAAGGCATGTAATCAAACTTTTGAATTTTCCAACTTTTCAACTTACAAAACTTGTGCCGAAACGTATCAAATCAATCCGGAATGACTTCAAATTTTGCACGCAATTCATAAATGACACAACGAAGCTATTTCGATTCCCAGAACCAAAATTCGAACCCCATATCATCAAAGTCAACTCTCGGTCAAACTTATGAATATTTGAAACCTTCAAATTTTTAATTTTCGCCGAAATGCATCAAGTCAACCTACTGACTTCCGAATCCAATTCCGGACGCACGCCTAAGTCCAAAATCACCATACAAAGCTATTGAAATCATCGAACACCATTCCGGAGTCTTCTACATGAAAGTTAAACTCCGGTCAGTTCTTTTCACTTAAGCTTCTATAACAAGAATTGTTTCTTCCAAATTGATCCCGAATCATCCAAAAACCAAACTCGATCACACACGCAAGTCATAATACACAATACGAAGCTTCTCGAGACCTTAAGCCGCCGAACAGGGCGCTAATTTCCAAAATGACCGGTTGGGTCGTTACATTCTCCCCCTCTTAAACAAACATTCATCCTCAAACGTGCGCAGTACCACTCCGAGGTCATCAAATCACTGAATGTGCTCATCATACATATACTCGTGGGTGACTCCACGTCACCCAAATCCACATAGGCCCGAAAACACCATCTCAACCGAAAATTATTCCTTCCACCCATACTGGAAAACCTTAGAACCAAATTTCTCACCATCCAATCATTTCCAAAAGATGCGATTCCCACATCAACGCACGGTACCAACCCCAACCAGTTGTAACGATGCATGCCTACATTCACCAGGTACAACGCATGACATAACACACTACACGTATGACCATAACAATATCTCTGATCACGATAGCTGCCCATAATCTAATGCATCACCGATAATTAACCTCATCTCAGATAAAACCTCATTCCAGACCTTCACAACACCAACAACAATGCAAGAAACACGAAGACCTCATATCTATTCACCCGAATCATCAAGTCATATTTAACGCCACCCGGCACACACCCCGTAAGCTAAAACCAAATAAGTACAACGCGAATATAACAAAATATGCAAAGAGAAACACGTAAGAGAACTATCAAACAAGCCTGACAGGCACCACTCTCTATCAATACTGTACCACGAATCAGTTTCATAGGGAGAATCAAAACATATGAACTAATCACAAGGATGTCATCCTGATACAACTTCCACCGCAGCACGTATCCCGCTTCAACATATCAAACCACATGGAAACGCGAGGATCCCATCTCAGCTATAAATCACAAGTAGTATACACCTTATACCAACCGAAATCTTCCACTAGTTCAATTTTGGGTAGCAAAATCACAACACAAATTGAACCCCCCCACACCAGCAGAGCATCTAAATCACAATTTGTAACCAAACCACCAAGAAATCACATTAAAATCTACCTTAATGAGTACATGAATTCACTTATAGTCTCATAGCTCTCAATAATGAACAAAACAAAATGATAGACACAAGCTACCACTATAAAATCTCTTAGCAAAGTAAACACATAAATAAAGTAAAAGTCAAGGAACTCAACACATGTGAAGCATGTTAAGGGGCTCGCCTCGATAAGTAAAATCAAATCTAACAAGGATAGTGCTCTTCTATAACAAATCAAAACCATACCTGTAGCAACACCATCTGGTGTAGTGGCCTCAGCCTTACCATAGAAAATATATCAACGGGCTGGGCCTCCCCCTCTAGGGCGCCTTCTACCCGCCTGACCTCCACCCTTAGCTGGATGTGCAGGTGGAGTAGCAACTGGAATGAAGCCCGTAGCCTGAGTGCCATGATGAAATCTGCCTCTCTCGAGTCTGGGACAATCCCTCGTGATATGCCTAGTATAACCACACTCATAATAACCCCTCTGCGAGTGCGGCTGCTCGTACTGAGTCTGTGCTGAATAACTAGAATAACCACTGTATAAACCTCGTGCCAGTAGTGCACTAAAAGAACCAATTAGAGCACTACGAGTACTCTAAAGTGCGGACTGGCCTGGCTAACTGCCCGAGCCTCTACTATAATGAGTCATAGCTGTGGAGAAGAATCCGCTAAATCCTCCAGAACTTTGAGACCTTTTGGTCTCCTTAGACTTCGTTTCAACACCCCAAACACGCTCTAACATCCTGGCAATCTCCACTGCTTGCTGAAATGGAGTATCAGTCTGCAACTCCCGAGCCATGCAAATTTTAAGATCATAATTGAGCCCCTCAATGAATTTGCGGACTCGCTCCCTAACTGTAGGAACCAAAGTAGGTGCATGAGGGGCTAACTCACTGAACATGATGGCATACTCTGACACCGTCTTAGTGCTCTGACGCAGCTGCTCAAACTCTGCACGCGCTGCATCTTGAAGGGTCTCGGGAACAAACTCCCTCAAAAACATCTCTGAAAACTGAGCCCAGGTGGGTGCTGTTGTATCGGCTGGTCTACCCTCCTCATAAGCCTACCGCCACTAATATGCTGCTCCCGACAGCTAAAATGTAGTAAAAGCAACTCCGCTCACCTCCACAATGCCCATGGTACGGAGAATACTGTGACACTTCTCTAGAAATCCTTGAGCATCCTCGGAAGCTATGCCACTAAAAGTAGGTGGACTATACCTCTTGAACCTCTCAAGCCTCTTCTGCTCCTCCTCTGATGTCTCGGGCTTGACCTCAAGCTGAACTGAAATAACAGGTTGTACCGGCACTGCACTCGGAACCTGACCAATACGAGCCCGCTATTCTGGAGTATGGGCAGTGGGAGTCTGAACTCCTCCCCAATCTGTGAAGTAACTGGTGCGACATAAATAAATCCCACCCCAGCCAATGTACCAAAAACGCTTAAGAACTGTGCTAAAGTCTCCTGGAGTCTAGGGGTAACAATATGCGCCTCCGGTGCCTGTCTCCCAACCAGAGCTACTGGCGGTTCCTCAACTACTACTTTGACAGGTGCTCCAGCTGCGGCACGTGCCCTTTCTCAGCCTCGACCTCTCGTGGCTCTAGCACGGGGCGCGAGTGTCTGCTCAGCTGACTCGGTAGAGTGCATTTGAGAGAATAAAGATACAAAGGCCCAAACTTCGAAATCAACAAATCCGCACGACAGGAATGGAAGAAGTAGAGATTTTCCTAATAGTTTCATAGCCTCTCGAAGATAAGTACAGACGTCTCTGTACCAATCTGCAAGACTCTACTAGACTTGCTCGTGACTCGTAAAACCCATGAACTTAGAGCTCTGATATCAACTTGTCACGACCCAAAATCCCGCCGCAGGCGTTGTGATGGCACTCAGTCTCTCAGATTAGGTAAGCTGACTACAATAACAATTGAAGCCTTTTTTTTTCTAAATTGAAATAGAAGTTTAATACAAGTGTCGAAACCAAAAGCGGATACAATTATAACAACCTCCGAAGACTAGTAATACAGAGTCATGAACTCTAACTGAATACATGAAATGATCTCAAGGATCGAAATACAATACTGATCATATACACTTCACAATAGAAGAAAGGAAATAACTCCAAGGGACTGTGGCGACCAAGCAGCTCTACCTTGAATCCCCGCGACCAATATGCTAACTCTGCCCGAGTCCAATATCTCCAAAATATCTGGCTCTACACAAAAATGTATAGAAGTGTCGTATGAGTACACCACGGTCGGTACCTCATAAGTATCAAGACTATCCTCGGTGTAGTAGTGACAAGGTACAATCAAGATACTCACTAGTCAAATAACCTATGCAGTATAACAGTATAACGATAATAATGGAAAACAAGGAGCAGTAAATGGAAACAAGAATCAACTAGTGATATAAACAGTAAAGAAATAAGAACACCAATAATATCGTTCAACCAAATAAGGAACACAAGGACAACCAGTTAATCAAGTCTTTCTAACACAAGTTTTCACAATAAAGTCACTACGTGGTACCTTATCTCATGGCCAGAAATCACGGGTCTCAACCCACTGCCATATTCTCATGGAAACTCGTGCCCATATCTCAATCACAACTGCACGAACAACTCACGTGCCAACAATACCAATATAAGGATAGACAACTCACGTGCCAATAACATAATCATCATGTACTCACGGCACCTCGTGCTCATATCTCACATCACAACCGCACGGGCAACTCACGTGCCAATATCATAATCATCATATGCTCACGGCACCTCGTGCCCACATCTCATATCACAACCGCACGGACAGGTCATGTGCCAATATCGTAATCATTATATGCTCACTGCACCTCGTGCCCACATCTCATATCACAACCGCACGGACAGGTCATGTGCCAATATCGTAATCATTATATGCTCACTGCACCTCGTGCCCACATCTCATATCACAACCGCACGGACAGTTCACGTGCCAAAATCATAATCTGCCTGGCACAATCATAGGCTCAATAGTAACATGAAATGGATAATACCAGAATACATGGACATAATCAATCAATGTCAAGTTTCGTACTCATGAGCTAGTATAGGTAGTATACTAGAGTGTATGCTTGTGCAAGTGTACTACTGTAGCCCAAATCAACAAGTATAAGTCAAGGATATCAATTAGCTCACCGAAACAACAAGACAAGTTACACAAGGTGTATAATAAATACAAGGAGATTCACAACATCACACAAAAATCACTGACACAATAACCCCACATCATCATATATCATCCCTGACAATGCCACTCTTCTCTCTCCTATAGCCACCCGTATCACTCTGCCTCGGCAATATCAATAGCCACCCTTATCTCTCCTATAATGGCCACCCTTATCACTCTGTATATTCAACAACAGTGAGATGCCACCTTTATGCCCCGTATAACAACAACGGTGAATGGTCACCCGCATAACAATAACAATGAAATGCCACCCTTATACTCGGCCCAACCACAATCAAACCACTCAAAACATCGCACGTGCTATCATCCCAGCAACTCAACATAATCGACTTGTATCACAACTACCTGTAGGCCACAACTTTCTAAAGAATTTAACGATATTAATAATTTTCACAACCGGTGGCCCACGGCTCAACACAACGTATATAGAATCCCAATAACAGCAATATGAACTGAAAAGTAACTAAATAAGAATAACATCTCCTTAAATTACGACTTCAGTAAATAGATTAATGCCTCTTGATAGCTTAAATTCCCAATTAATTATTTGAATGTAAAAATCAATAGTGAAAGTGTCTTAACGAAATGGCAACATAACAGTAAAAATATTCACGAAGTGGTCAAGTGGTAGTAAATTCCAAATAAGCGGCAAGTAAAGAATGTAACAAGTAACTACGAATTCAAATAAGGCATGTAATAGTGAGCATGACAAATAAAGGATATAATAATGTTCCAACAATTTCCAATTAAGTACATAATAGATGCCTTCGATATTAAACCTATAGAATTTGACATACAAGTCGAGTACGTACTCGTCATCTCGCGTACATGGCTTAAACATTTCACAAATAGCACAAATGACTCAATTCCTAAGGGGTAATTTCCCCCACACAAGGTTATGCAAGATACTTACCTCAAAGAAGCTAGACCGATACTCTAAAATTTCCTTCTCGCTTGAAATAAACACAGAACGGCTCAAATCTAGACAAAATAATTTCATAACATATTTAAAACTCATAGGAACCAATGCCGGATAATAAAACTTCGGTCTTTTAATTAAAACTATAAAGTCAACCCCCGGACCTGCACCTCGAAACCCGATAAATTTCACAAAACCCAAACGCCCATTCTGATACGAGTTCAACCATACCAAAATTATCAAATTCCGATAACGAATCGTCTTCCAAAATCTCCATTTTTCATTTTTGAAAAGTTTTACAAATTTCTCAAACTTCTTCGATTTGATTCACTAATAATTGATGAAAATAACCATGGAATTATGAAATATAATAACTTTTGGATATAGAACACTTACTCAAGACAAACTTGTGAAAAATCCCTCCAGAATCGCCCAAAACCGAGCTCCAAAAATCCAAAACAAAATGAAGAAATGACCAAGTTTGATCCCTTATGTTTCTGTCCAATTCGCATCTGTGGACAGATTTGCGTTCCTGCGGGCTCGCTTTTGCGAGACAAATTCGCTTCTGCAAACGCACTGGCCAACAGCCCCATCACACCTGCGGCAGAAAGTCCACTTCTGGGCAAACGTAGGTGTGAGCAGGCCATCATTTTACGATTCCTTCGCTTCTGCGAAACCTCCCCAGCCAGCTTTCCCAGGTCGCTTCACCGACCAGTTTCACGCTTCACGCACCCGCGGTCCCTCATGCGCAGATGCGAAGACACCAGCAACCGAAATTCCAACAGCTTCAACAAGGCTCCAAACGATCTGAACCCCGTCTGGAACTCAGCTGAGCCACTCGGGACCTCGCTCGAGTATCCCAATAAGTCCCGTAACATAACATGGACCTACTCGAGATCTCAAATCACATCAAACAACATCGAAATTACAGATTACATCTCGAATCGAATTTGTGAATTTTCCAACTTACATAACTCGTGTCAAAACGTATCAAATCAATCTGGAATGTTCAAAGTTTGCACACAAGTCATAAATGACACAACGAAGCTATTCCGATTCTCGAAACCAAAATCCAAACCCAATATCATCAAAGTCAACTCTCGGTCAAACTTATAAATATTTCAAACCTTTAAATTTTTAATTTTTGCCAAAATGCATCAAGTCAACCTATTGACTTCCGAATCCAATTCCGGACGCACGCCTAAGTACAAAATCACCATACAAAACTATTAAAATCATCGAAACACCATTCTGGAGTCGTCTACATGAAAGTCAAACTCCGGTCAATTCTTTTCACTTAAGCTTCTAAAACAAGAATTGTTTCTTCCAAATTGATCCCAAATCATCCGAAAATCAAACACAACCACGCACGCAAGTCATAATACATAATGTGAAGCTTCTTGAGACCTTAAGCCGCCGAACAGGGTTCTAATTTCCAAAACGACCGGTCAGGTCGTTATACTTTTAGGTAAAGTTATTGAAGTCCAAACTTTACGCTCCAACTTTAGGGGGTCCCGTTTTTACCCTATAATATTTTAAATGAAATATTTTTACTCATATTACATATCTTGATAAAAACTAAAAAGGAAGGATATATTTGTTTCTTAAAAATAGACTCCTAACGTGTAAATGTAAAATTTATGGAAGAAATCAAGTGATTATTCTTTTTTAGTCTTTTTTTTTTATATTAAATACTATGTAAACCATTCCACTTCCTTTTTTGATTTCCATAACATTCAATTTTATTTTTAGTCTTTTTCAGTTCTCACCAAATGTTACTACTATTATTTTTTTTCTTTGTGCCTCCAAGAGATTCTATTGTTCTGCATTTTTTCATCTATTAAGCTAAATCCTATAAGAAGCATACTAAAAGCAGTAAATTTTTATTTTCGCAAAAAGTTAATGAATTAGGTTCTTTTATTCTAACTTTAGTATTTGTTTTCATCTAATTGTTTGTTTTTCTTGATATTTTCAACATACGCATATATTATCCTTTTAGTATTTATTAAAATTTAAATATGTTAAATAGAAGGTATGAATCGAGCTATTCAAAACCTAAGAAAAAAATTTGAATCTTTGTTACAATCCCAAAAAGAAGAGATGATAGTACTCTAATCGATATACTCAATCAGATAAAAAGACTTGATTTATATAATAATAATAACACTTCCTGTAACAGTTGCCTCTGGCCGCCCTCGATCACAAAATAGAAATTTGAAAGAATATTTTAAAAATTATAATTGATAAAATCTTACTTAAGATCAACCATGGTGCAAGAGAGATTGAATCGATTGAATATAGTGTCAATTGAAAAATAATTATTAGAATAAATTGATTATAAAATAATTCTTCATAATTTTGCATCTCAAAAAGCTAGAAAATTACATTTCAAATAGATTACACACACACACACACACACACACACTCGATCACAAAATAGAAATATTGAAAAAAAAATTAAAAATTATAATTGATAAAATTTTACTTAAGATCAGCCATGGTGCAATAGAGATTGAACAGATTGAATATCAATTGAAAAAGAATTATGAGAATAAATTGATTATAAAATAATTAATCATAATTTTGCATCTAAAAATCTAGAAAATTACATTATAAAATATATATATATATATATATATATATATATATATATAATGTATGAAAGTTTTCTTTAAGGAAAAAGTTTAAAGGCCTTTTATGAAAGTTTGGCTTTAGGCCCATAATAGTAGTGAGCCGTCCTGAGCCTTTTCTGCTTCTTTCATTCACTTTATAAAGTTGGATAATGAAATCAATTAAGTAATTCTTCTCATTATCAATTGAAAAAAATACTTTCTTACGTTAAAAAATTGTTCTTTTTATTTGACACATCTACCAACTATCTCTACACATATAACCAACTACAAGTGTCAAATGAGGTAAATGTTTTTGTTTTTTGCTACTTTTACGAGTATTGTGACTTTATCGTGAATATCTTTCGCTATAAAATTTTTGGCTACAATACAATCCTTATTGATTTTCAGTGGAAAATAATGCCACCTTTGTTATTTTCCTTTTGTTGTAACTAGAAATTTTTTATTTCAGTCACATGCTAATTACCGCGCCCGTCAGCAAATTTTACTTCTTTATTTACTCCCTCTTCTGTTTATTTTTACCAGTAAGAAACTATGGGTATGTGAAATTCTACAAATAAATTTAGTCAATAACTAAATTAAATCAATTGTTATTGACTTATTTCATAGATAGAAATCGTGCATCATAATGGTATTAAATGATCAAAGTAAGGGAGGGTGAAAAATATTACCCACAATGCATGGTTAACTGTTAAATTGTTTGATAAGGCAATTGCTATTTTTTTCTAATTCTAAGTTTCCAGAAAACATAACTCAAATCCTCATAAATCACCTACCATTTGATAGGATTTGGGCCATTATGATTCTTACAAATTGAAATTAGTGCCGTTGTAAAAACAAAAAAAATTAAGAGCCCGTTTGGCCATGAAAGTTTTTTTATTTTTTTTGAAAAATTCACTTTTTTTCAAAATTAGTGTTTGGCCATAAATTTTTTAATTTCACTTGAAGATAAATTTTAGAATTTTTTGAAAATTTAAAACACTCCAAAAAGATATGTTTCAAAGTTTTCACCGAGATCATAGAAAAATTAAAAAACAATCTAAAATTATATTCATGTTCAAATAAAACTCTAATTTCCAAATACCATTTTCACTTGAAATTTTTTTTCACTTTTTTTCTTCGAAATTTTACAATTCTTATGTCTAAACGTCCATTAAGTATCTTAATACATGTACTTTATAGAACTTTAAGCAAATTGTTCGGATATTTTTTGTGGTTAACTTCTATTCTAAAAAGTTTGTGCCGATCAACGTACGTATCCAAAAACTTAGTAAAATACCAAAATTTTCGATCCATTAGTGAGTTGCCTGATGATATTTTGATGTCTTTTCTTAGCGTTAAGGAAGCCAGCAGACACTAGTGTAGGCTCCAAGCGGTGGTTATGCACTTACAATTGTGGAAATATATTCCTCAGCCTGGTTTTGATGCTACCAAACCATTACACCAAGTATTACTCAATCACAAGCTATGAAAAATGCATATGAAGAAGTACGTGAGATGTATCAACCATACTTTGCAAAACCGTAAGTTGATAGATAATTCGACGAATTTCGTGTTTGTTTCGATTTAAACAAATTCGCCCAGCATGAGATTGACAAGTGGTTTGAGTAATTGCATTTGCGAGGCGAGTTCAGAGGTTGGAGTTGGACTTGTTAAAAGATGGAGAGGAGACTGGAGGTTCTGAATATTGTTATACTTTTCCCACGCAACTCCGTTTCTCTCAATCATTAGCAGAGCTAGAAGATAAGTTACATGTTCGTCCAAATTCAATAACTTTTAAGTATGTAAATGAACTATCATTGAATGAAGTTCTTGAGTTCTTCATGCACAATTGTCCATTTCTTGAAGAATTGGTGTGTGCAAGGGTAAAATCGGGGATAAAAGTTATCCCCGATTTATCGGTAAAAAAAAACGAGAAGACAATATGATCCGATACGATTTCGGGTAGTGTTGAGGGCTTCCACTGACCGAAACCCGGGTAGGACGAACAGTGTGTCCAAGACTAGACAAGCCAAGCATTGAGTTCGAGTAAAGTGAAGAACCGGGTCCAAGTGAAAGGCGGTTAGACAGAACAAACGAGGGGCCGAAATATCCACCGGCCACCGGATATTACGGCGCAAGTCTCACCCGGTATCAATTGCATATCAACGTTTACTAGAAGGAGAAGAATTTTTCACCTTATTTATAGCTTGTTCGACCATGCTTCTCTAATCCTAGAAGCATTTTTTTTTTAAATTACTTTTTTTTCAAAGTCGAAGTGTTTGGCCAAACTTTCGGATGAAAAAAAGTTCTTTTGAGGAGAAGAAGAAACAGTTTCGGAGAAGCAGAAAAAAGTAGCTTCTCTCCAAAAGCACTTTTGAGAAAAATACACTTAGAAACAGTTTTTAAATGCTTGGCCAAACACCAATTGCTGCTCAGAAGTGCTTTTCAAATTAATTATCTTACACAAACTGCTTCTCATCAAAAGTACTTTTGACAAAAAACACTTCTTAAAATAAGCTGATTTTTGCAGCTTGGCCAAATAGGCTATTAGACTTGTACAGTATTGCAACTCCCTTACTATACAAAGGGGGAAACTCTTTTATTTTAAAATCACTATTGGCACACGTATCAAAGGGATAAATTTAATTTTCGTCATTTAGCTATTGTTCAAAGTATTCTTCAGCTGTTTGTTTATTAGGTTATAACCGAGCTCTTTCCTAGGGCTAAATCTGAACCAAATTCCAGATGTCCAAAGCAAAGCTGAACTTGTTCAACCAATACATTTGGTTTGATCGCACTGATTTTCTTTAATTCAATTATTTACTGTTTACAGTTCATTCATGTTAAATTAAATCACATATCCTTTAACTGCATATAAATTCAATTATTACTCATTTTAACGGTAAAAAATTTGACGTCCACCGTGGGGCTAAGGATATTAATGGTGATTTAATATGAATCTCCATAACACACCCTATTTTACACTTAACACACCCTATTTTACACTTACTCTTTGAATTTTTGATTTCAGGTTAATCTAAAAATGTCAAATTCTCAGTCTGCTCACTTCAACGTTAACAACGAGTCAGGCAACCACGGTAAAAACAACAATATGATACCAAGCAATGACGTACGCCGTGTTGATCTTAATGGTGTACCAATCGCTGACTCGGTCGATACTAACTCACAAGTTGCCATCAACATCAACCTGTCAACTGATCTCGAAAATAGCATTCGCAGGGTACCTCGGCCATCGGCGAGAAGCACACTAAAGAGAAGGTGATGGAGTTAGTTTAAAATTGATTTTTAAAACGCTAAAAGCTCAGCAAGTGGAAATAGCACAGTTATAGACTCAGAATCATGCCAGAGCAGGTTAGAGAAGACGCTCGAAGGGATGAACAGGTTGTCGCAGAACCAGATGAGTTCGAGCCCGGAGACACTTCTGAAGTGATGAAAATGCTCGAAGCACTAATAAAGCGGGTGGAGTCCGGTGATAAGAAGATAGAGGAAAATGAGAAGAAGGTGGAAACTTATAATTTGAGGGTCGATCAGATCCTAGGAGCGCCTCGCCGAATTCCAAAAAATTAATTCAGAAACCTTTCTCCCTGAGTGCGCCACCGAAGCCAATTCCAAAGAGGTTCTGGATGCTCGATATTCCCAAACTACATATCCAAACGAGCGTGTAACCTCCTACACATGCGCAATAAAAGGCAACGGCCTAGAAGATGACGAAATCGAGTCGGTGTTGTTGAAGAAGTTTCAGGAAACCCTATCCAAAGGGGCGATGATATGGTACCGTAACTTATCCCCGAATTCTATTGATTCATTCTCTATGCTTGCAAATGCCTTCGTTAAAGCCCATGCCTATGCCATCAAGGTCAAGACGAGGAAATCAGACATCTTCAAAGTCAAGGAAAGGGATAACGAGATGCTTAGAGAGTTCGTGTCGAGGTTCCAGATGGAGCGAATGGACCTACCCCCGGTCGCAGATGATTGGGCCGTTCAGGTGTTCACTCAAGGGCTCAACCCCCGAAGTTCCAGTGCTTCTCAACAATTGCCAAAACCTGGTGGAGTACCCGATTGTTACTTGGTCCGATGTTTATAACATGTATTAGTCGAAGATTAGAGTTGAGGACGACCAGCCGGGGGCCCACTCGGGGTGTTTACCCCAATAAGGCAAACCACAGATATAAAATAATTATGGTTCAGGAGCCAAGGTCGGTCCATGATTGGTATAAGCCATAAAGCTCGGACAGAGGGGCAGTTTTGACAGATCAATCAGGGGTAGGGAAGCATTAAGACTATCAGAATACAACTTCAATGTGGATGCTGCGAGTATAGTGTCGTCCATTAGTCGCATCAAAGAGACCAAGTGGCCCAGGCCGCTTCAGTCCTATCCTGCATAGAGAGATCACAACTTTGTATGTAAATACCATGGTACCATGGTTATAGGATCGAAGATTGTCGACAGCTAAGGGAAGAAGTGGCTCAACTATTCAACAATGGACACCTTCGGGAATTCCTAAGTGAGTGAGCCAAAATTCATTTAAAAAACAGGGGCGCTAACAAACAAATTGAGCAGGAGGAGCCTCAACATGTGATCAACATGATCATTAGGGGAGTGGATGTCCCACAAGGACCAATGATAAAAAGCACCAAAGTTTCTATCACGAGAGAAAAACGCACTCGGGATTACATCCGGGGGGGGAGGGGTGTCCATCTTGTTAAGCAACGAGGATACCGAGGGCATCATCTAGCTTCATAATGATGCACTCGTAATATCCTTACTTATAAATAAATCTTGAGTTAAAAGTCTGTTAATTGATATAGGTAGCTCGGCCAACATCGTCTGATGGAGGGTTGTAGAGCCCCCTTTTGTAGGAAGACTTTCGTACCTATGATTTAGCTTGCTTTCCTTGAGTCTCTTGCTTTGTTCCTTATACTGTGGTATCAGAGCCAGCCCATCCTTTCGGAGGGAGGAACAGTTTACTAAATATGTCTGAGTCATTTCCATCATCCTCTTCCTTAGCAAAAATGAATATGTCTCCTACTCTATATAAAACCCTGTCCAAAAAATATGATTACCTCTATGAAGTAGATATCCTACCCGATGAACAAAAAGTATCTTCCACCGAACTACCTCTTATAAACCCTTACTCAGCTTTCGCCAAAAAATCATTTGCACCCTGGACCCAAATTCGTTCCCTTGTCCAACACAGACCAAAAGGAGTCAAGGAATATGTTGCTGCCTCAAAACTTGACCAGCATCCTATTCTTGCCACTCGAGAAGAACAATTTATCACTCTTCAAATCCCAGATGATTTTCCCAGGCGATGGAGAGATCATGGTTTTACCCATATCCATTTTGGTGCCATCCAAATCGCTTTAACCTATCACGGAAGAAAAGGTCAACCTGTTGTAGCTCGACTTTCTCTTCTAGATACAAGATACTTGGAGTACCAACATGCAAATTTGGGTACTGCAGAAGTTACCCTGAATGCTGGAACTGTCTTCATAACAATCTTTCCAAATTTCAACATGTCCCTTTATGATCCATACTTAACCGAAGCACTAAAAATCCAAGTCCAAATCCAAGGAGTCCCTCAAGCCAAATATTCCATCTAAGCCACTCTTCATCACCAAATGGCGTGGCGAGTCCAAAATCATGCCATGGATCTTTGCCTTCCTGGAGGAGAAAATGCTTTACTCTTAAATATTGATGCTACCAAAGGAAAAACCATGTGCACCCAAATACCCAGACAAATTTCAAGAGATGAACTTATCAAAATTCTTCCTGATTCCTGGATCACAAATTATGAAAAGTTAAGAGAACAGGAGGAACCCCTACAATCTGGTGAACCAACTTTTACCAAAAGAAATGACAAAACCGTTTGCATAAGCTTTGACCATTCCCACCTCAAAAAATCTAATAAAACCATCTTTTCTTGCCAAATGATTCAACCCAAAGATACAACAGATACATACCCTGAACCTGATAGAGAACTCTTTTGGAATATACAAAGCATCATGGAAGAACATGACTGGTGTCAAAGTTTTGACAAAAATGGAAAGAATACTTGGTGGTTCAAATGCCCCTTTACGGGATACTGCCCTTGGGATCTTGATTGCAACTGTCAAGACTGTTTAGAAGATCCAAATGGAGAATAGATGAACACCACCCACATTATTGGGAAAGGTTCGGCCTCAACAAAACTAAACCAAAATCCAAGAAAAAGGGCAAATCCACTGAAAAGCAGTTTCGAGCCAGATATGAAAATAAAGACCCTTCAATTGGCTCATTAAGCCGTCCAAGTAAATATGAATTTCTTGTTAGTTACAAACCCTAGGAATGGCCAAAATTACCAGAAAAATTCACTCCAAGCTGGGAAGATAGTGAAACTACACCCAAACCCAAATCACCACCAGTCCATACCTCACAACCCAAAAAGCCACCTGGACCTAAAACTTCACCAATTCCGAAAATCACAAATCCCCCACAACCACAGATATTCATGCTAAGTCCTTCAAGCTCCAGTCATACCCAAGACTTTCCTTCACTACAACCTTTTGAAAAGGAGGGTATAAGCCATGCTCCAAAAATTTCCAAGAAAAACGTAGTGCTACCTACTGGAGAAAAACCCCCAACAAGTGACATTGAGGCAATAATAAACTGGCAATCCGAAAACTCCATCTGCCAAAATAAGGTACTGAACAACATTGGCAACACCATAAAGAACGTGGCCCATACACAAAACAAGATGATGAGCAAAGTGGAAACAATTGAGAAAAAGATGGAGCAAACATCGTCTCGCCATGACGGACTAATCAGAGCATTGGAACTAAGGTTGGCAAATTTACAATACGAGATTTGTCCGCCAGGAACTTCATTTTTCCAATTCTTCCAACAACAACAAAATGAGACGATTTTCATCAAAGAACAGATTCAGCTCTTGAAAAATGATCACTTTAAGCCACAAACAACCCAGTTGTCCCTTCAAAACCTACTTTTTTCCCTATGTCTCCACAACCATATTCCCCACCTAAATTGGACTACACCTTTTCTACTCTTCCATCTGCCTCACAAAATCCAATCTCTTTCACCCAACCATTCAAAGAAGAACAGGAGTTTGATATCGCAAAATTAGTTTGGGAAAGAAAAGATGCCCTTGCAGCACAAAAACAAACCAAGAAAAGGCGAGACCAAGGAGAAAGTTCAAAAGGGTCCAACCCCGAAAATTTGATGATTTCTGACCAGAAGGCTCCAGACCTCTATGTCTCCCAGCCAAGATGCATATTAGAAGAAGATACTCCATGGTCAGAATCTCTGAATTCATCATAAGATGAATCAATGGAAGATAGCTCTCAATCAAGCAACGAATCCACAACAAACTCTTCCGAAGATGACAATTCCCTAATATTTGTAAACCAACCAAGAGAGCCAGAAGTATCTGAAATAGATGAGGAACAAGAAGGCACGACAGATGAGCCAATCCTTACGAGCCCATGGCGTCCAAGCCAGTTGGAACTGGTTTCCATACTTTCACCTTAGACGACGTCAAGGTTTCAAAATGGCCTCAAAAAATCCAACACTGCATCAAATGCAATCTTAACCACAACCGTCATTACAAAGCACCCGGTCACAATTGAGTTCTTTCCAGCATTGAAATACAGAACCAAGCTGCTAGGATCTGATGTGCCAGGAAAAGATCTTATCATTGGATTCGACATTTACAGGCAACTTAGAGATCAACTCCAGATCAAGGCTAACGGGATAGCTTTTAAAAAGCAGTTCATACCTTATTCTGAGATTCCAAGGCTATTCCAAATCACCAATGACGAACAAATCAAAGAGATTGAGCAAAATCTCATTGAACATTCATGTGCTGAATCCCACAAGGATTTCATGAAGAAAGGGAAAAGACCATTATGGAAAAACCAAGAGTTTTTTTTATCAAGCTCCCTTTTAAGAAAAATGAAAACATCAATTCGACAAAAGCCAGTCATTCAGGCATGAATCCAGATCATCTTCAGCTTGCAAAGAAAGAATGCGAAGAACTTTTAGAATTTGATCTGATAGAGCCGTCAGATTCACAATTGACATGCAAAGCATTTTATGTCAACAAAAGAGCTGAGCAGACAAGAGGAAAACTCAGGTTAGTTATTAATTACCAGCCACTAAACCACTTCCTCCAAGATGATAAACTCACTCTTTTCTCCCACTTAGCCAAGGCCAAATATTTTTTCAAGTTTGATTTAAAATCTGGATTTTGGCAATTGGGAATCCACCCTGAAGAACGACCCAAAACGGGATTTTGCATCCCCGATCATCACTTCCAGTGGAAAGTCATGCCCTTCGGGTTGAAAACTGCACCCTCCTTGTTCCAAAAAGCCATGATAAAAATCTTCCAACCCATCCTCCATACCTCCTTAGTTTACATTGATGACATCCTGTTATTTAGTGATACATTACAAGAACATGTCAACTTGCTTCATCAATTCGAGACATTAGTAACACAGTACGGAATCATGCTCTCAGCAAAAAAGATGGTTCTTGCTCAAAGGGAGATTGATTTTCTCGGAATGCATTTTGCCCAAGGTAAATATAGTCCAGGACCGCATATATGTCAGGAATTACTTAAATTTCCGGACACCAACCTCACAACAAAGCAGATTCATTAGTTCTTGGGTGTCATCAATTATCTTAGAGATTTCATCCCAAATATCTCTACATACATTTCACCGCTCACAGGAATGCTCAAGAAAAATGCACCATCATGGGGAGAGAAACAAAATGAAGCAGTCAGAAAAATAAAGGAGATATGTAAAAATGTCAAGTCTCTCTACATCCCTTCAGATGGAAAAAAGATACTGCAAACTGATGCCAGCCATGAATATTGGAGTGCTGTTCTACTTGAAGAAAATGATGGCCAGCAGAAAATATGCGGATATGCCAGTGGAAAGTTTAAAGATGCAAAGCAACATACAGAATTTCTAGTATAAATGGATATGAAGGCTTTCCCAAAAATGATCCGGATAAATTCAAAAATTATCCCCAATCTTCAGATTCTCAGATGGGTTCAATGGTTCTCTCCATACAAGATTCAAGTCAAGCACCTGAAAAGAAAGGATAATATTCTTGAAGATTTTCTATCACGACCGGAAGAATTCTCAAAAAGATTTTTCCCAGCAAAACTGAAGCCAAGTAGCCACATCTTTATGTTTTCAAATACATCGGGAACTAGTTCATTAAAGCCAACAGATCATCCACCGGAGTTGTTCAACCTTATGGATCCCTTTGATCCGTCGATTATTATGGAAAGAAGAACTTATTATGAGCTCCAAGTTTTTCGGCAATATGGAGGATCCATTCTCAAACCTTTTGGTGTCAATCCAGAATATCCATTCTGCCATATATTCATAGCTCAAGCCAAGGATTTTCCACGAGAATTATTATGATTTTTCTGGTACCTATGCCATCAGTATTATATTTTCATAGAATTCAAGTGCAACGTCTTCAAGGATTTTGATGCCATTGCACCATCTCTTAGAATATTTTTGCTATGGTTCAAACCTAGAAGATATTGGATTAAATGTTTCAGCGATTCCTATGCAGCAAAAATATTCATGTTTCATAGGCCAGTAAAGATTATTAATGGAAAAGTCCAGGCGCAAGCAGAGGCATCATTCTGGTGGAAATTTCCCGTGTCCATTTTATCCATGGAGGACGAGTATAGCGAGGCACAAAGAATCATTTTCCAGCAAAATAGGTGCATCCCAAAAGAAATATGGCCAAAAGAATGGGCTAGCTGGAATTATACCAGTACCCATCCTCACTGGGAAAAAGTCCGGAAAGCTGCAAAAGAATATCAAACACCATATGAAGTCACCCGAGAAAGGATCACTGACGACATTTCCCGATTAAAGTTGCGGATTACATCTCTCAGTCCAAAGGGAAAAGAACATAGCAGTGACGAACCGTCAAGTTCCAGGCGCTACTTCACAAGGTCTTCGAAAAGATGCCTGGAAGGCAATTCAGTGATCGATAAAGGATAATTGCCTTAATCCTTGCTAATCCCACCTTAATCCTCCATTACCTATCAAAAAATCCTGAAAAATATCCTACCCATGCCAAGAAAAATTCCCACATCTTTCCATAACTAACCGGGCCCTACTTCTCGTTGTTTTCCTACCATAATCATCCAAAAACTCTCAAAACATATCCTACCCATGCCTAGACGAATTTCCACATCTTTCCATGCTATGCGGGCCCCATTTCACCTTGTTTTGACATGCTTTCACATGCCTCCACATGCTTCTTCACATGCAACACAATGTAGTCACATGGCGTCACATGCTTTGACATGCTACACCATGTATATTTCAACCCGTTCACATGCTTTCAAGTGTTTTTAGTGGTTTGCCTAAAGTCCTTCACATGCCAAGAAGGACCCGCTTGTAGATAAGTTTGCCATGTAAGATAGGTTTGCTTTATCTAGAATGTTTGTCTTGTAATAACCTCCTAGTCCTATATAAAGGAGGGCTTATAGTAGTTGTAGGATCATCTTGTAATCATCTTGTATTCGCATCAAATAATTGCCTTGTACAAAATCAGAAAATCATCTTGAAAAACCTTAGAGTCTTCCTAGAATTTTCTTGTAATTTTCATGCACTCTTTGTAAATCTATTGTGATATATTCTATATGAGTCCTTTCTAAATTTTCTTCTTGTTCTTCCTTTCGAATTGATGGAAAGGCCGGTCCATGTATGAAAATAGAGTAAGTGTACTCTTTGAAAGTTAGCTTATTGTAGTGCGAAAGTTTTCTGAGTTATGAACAGTTAACGTTGGTTATAGTAAAAGTTGTTTTTCGAGTTGTGTAGCTTGGCAAGGTTGAAGCCAGCCCCTTTTGTAGGAAAACTTTTGCGACTATAAACAAATTAACTGCTTGTGTAGCTTGGCAATAGCCAGCCCATTGGGTGTAGCTTGGCAATAGCCAGCCCCCTTTTTGTAGGAAAACTTTCGTACCTATGATTAAGCTTGCTTTCCTTGAGTCTCTTGCTTTATTCTTTGTACTGTGGTGCCGTTCCTACGATTAGGCTTGCTTTCATGGAGTCTCTTGCTCTGTTCCTTATACTGTAGATTGGTTTGGTTCCGGGGATGTTTCGGAATGAATTAGGACACTTAGTCCCAAGGTTAGAGGCTTAAGTTAAAAGGATTGTTCGGATGTTGACTTATGTGTAAAAGACTCCGGAATGAAGTTTTGATGGTTGTAATACCTTTATGTGGTGATTTAGGACTTTGGATTATGTCTGGATATTGATTTGGAGGTCCGTAGGTCATTTTGGCTTGAATTGGCAGAAGTTGGGAAGTTGAAGGTTTGGAAGGTTGAGAAGTTTGACCGAGAATTGACTTTGTTGATACCCGGCTCGTATTTTGGTTTTGGAAGTTGGAATAGGTCCATTGTGTCATTTATTACTTCCTTGCAAAATTTGAGGTCAATCAGATTTGGTTTGTAGGTTTTTGCATCGATTGTAAAAGTTAGAAATCCATTCGTTTCAATAGGCTTGAAATTGGGTACGATTCATATTTTGATGTTGTTTGATGTGATTTGAGGCTTCGACTAAGTTTGTATGATGTATTAGGATGTTTTATGTTTGTATGGAGTCCTGGGGGCCTCGGGTGAGATTCAGATTGATTTCGGATTGAGTTGTGGACTTATGCAAAATCTGTTATGTTTCAGTTCTAGTGCAACTGCACCTGCAAGGTTTTGGCCGCAGGTGCGGAGCCGCAGATGTGGCCGGTCACGCGCGGATACGGAGAAAGGCTTGGGACTGTTGGACCACAGGTGCGTGAGAGAATACGCAGAAGCAGAAGTGAGCAGGAGGTGAACTTGCCATGTGTTCCTCAGAAGCGGACTTTAGCGTAGAAGCGCATCCGCAGATGCAGTGATGATCCGTAGGGATGGGCTTTGGGCCGCAAAAGCGGTGAGGAGGAGTTAAGTGATTTTTGCAGATGCGCAGAATAGACTACAGAAGTGGTTCCACAAAAGCGGATGGGGGATTGCAGGTGCGAAAAGCCTGGTAGTGTTATATTTTGAAGGGGTTTCGAGTTTTCTTCATTTTTGGACTTTGCAAGCTCGGTTAATGGCTATTTTTGACAGGGATTTCACTCTAATTCAAGAGGTAAGCAATTTTTGGTCACATGTTTCCAATAATATTGAATACCCATTGATTTTTTCCCACATAGATTATGTGTTTTTGAGGTGAAATTTGGGGGATTTTGTAGTAGGTATTGGAGAGTAATATTTGGGGATTCGAGGCACGATTTGTGGTCGGAATTGGATCATTTTGGTATGGTTGGACTCATTATTGAATGGGTGATCAAATTTTGTGAATTTTGTCGGGTTCTGAGGCGAGGGCTCGGAGTTGACTTTTGGGTTGACTTTTTGAATTTGGTTAAAGAACTTAGCTTTATCGTATGGAATCGATTCCTATAGCTTGTATTGATTGTATTGAGTTGCTTGTGACTAGATTCGCATTATTCAAATGTCGATTGGCGAGGCAAGGATTTGTTGGAGCATTGAGTTGTGAACTTTGAGGTAAGTAACACTTCTAAACTTGGTACTAAGGGTATGAATCCCTGGAATACGTGTTATATGATTTGGTGTTGGGATGACGCACATGCTAGGTGACGGGCGTGGGCGTGCACCATGGTAATTATAACTCGGTTGGTTTGGTGGTACTGTGTAGTTACCTAGTCTTATATTATCCGTGTAATTCCTACGTGTTTCAGTAATTGAGTTGTGATTCATTTTAGAAATCATATGTAGACTATGTGCTTATTCTGTTGGAACCCACTAAGGTTATTTCTATGGTTGAATTAATTTTCTTAAACTGCAATTATGTACTCAGTCATGTTTATTCATTTGCATATCATATATCAGTCTCTGTTATCATTTACTGTCATATCATGTTATCATTGATTGTGTTGAGGGGTGTGAGGTTTGTGAGCCCGTGAGACTAGAGAGATTAATGACAGAGTTGGGGCCTGAGAGACATGTTGTGAGTGATATTGTGGATCGTGTTGCACGCTGCAATAGGCCATATTGGCTTTATATCTATTGTTTATGGATCAATCTGCATAACGCATTTATTATTATGGATCGGGTTGTACACCACAGCAGGACTTATATGCTTTATATTCACGATTGGGCAGGTTCTGCCCCTCCGGAGTCTGGCATAAAAGCAGTGAGCGCAGGCGCAGTGATTTATATACACGTGCTTTGGTGAGAAAAATTGATGTCAGGCACCCGTACTGTGCTGAGTGATTGTGTATAATGAATGGGAATTTGAGTTAGACATATTGAGTACTCTAAGAGTGTGAGTACCTGGAATTATCACTGTGATACATTACATTTTGCATGCATATTTGACATGTAGGCATAGAGATGTAACATTCCTCATGCTAGTTGTACTTGGCATATTTTATCAGTGTTGGGTTTAAATTGTTGAACTTGGAAGCATGTCTAAACTTCTGTACTATGAACGAGCTGAATATAGAAGTTTCTATGAGTCAATGTTGTCATTTCTTTGATATAACTGTGTTGTTATTATTTTGGTTCTGACCGTATCTCTCTAAGCTCGTTACTTCTTTCAGCCCAAGGTTAGTCTTGTTACTTATTGAGTACATTACATCGGTTATACTCATATTACACTTTGTACTTTGTGTGCAGATCCAGGTACATCTAGATGGCGGTGATTGCAAGATTTGGTGCCACTATCTGCTTGGAGACATTGAGATAGCTGCTATGACGCCCAAAGACATTGATTTTCCTTCCTTTCATTTTATTCAGTACTATTCTATTTTTCAGACAGTTGTATTAGGGATTCAGACTATGTTGACAATTAGTAGCTAATGTACTCGGTGGCACCAGGATTTAGGGATCGTTGTAGTTGAGTTACAGTTGTTTTTATCTGTAATCTATGAGAATTCTCACTATTAAGCTTATTAAATTATGTTTTAATTCAAATGCATCATTATTATGTGATTGTCGGCTTGCCTAGTAATGCGTTAGGCACCATCACAACAGGTTGGGATTTGGGTCGTGACAAGTTGGCATCAGAGCACTAGGTTACTTAGGTCTCACGAGTCATGAGTATGTTTAGTAGAGTCTTGCGGATATGTACGGAGACGTCTGTACTTATCTTTGAAAGGCTACCGAACCATTAGGAAACTTCACTTTCTTGTATTCTTGTCCTACGGATTTGTTGATTCTGGAAACTAAACTTCTATTATTCTATTCTCTCTTATATGGTAAGGACACGTGCGACTGTATCAGGCGTATTAGTACCACCAGTTAGGGCCGCGGTAGAGGCCGAGGTGCGGCTCGTACTACAGCTAAAGCAGCACCTATGGAGCCACAAGTTGCTCTAGCTAAGGAGCAGGTACTAGATGTGGTTGAGCCAGTGGGACCAGCTTAGGCACTAGTTGTGCCAATTGTGATTCCAGGCCCTCAAGAGGATTTGGCCAAGATATTGACTGTATGCACAATCCTTGCTCAGGTAGTTTCGGTTGCGGCTGCACTAGGCACTTCTCAGGCCGGGAGAGGTGCTTAGATTCCCGCCGCCCTTACTCTAGAGCAGGTAGCTCAGGGATTCTAAACACCAAGGGTACTACTAGCCTAGCCGGTTGCAGCTGCTCGGGCTCAGGTTGACCCACCTATGAGTGATGAGGAGCAGAAGATATTAGAGCAGTTTTGGGAGGCTCAAGCCTCCAGAGTTCAGAGGGGCCGAGTCAGACGATGCTTAGGATTTTATAGATAGGTGTCAGCAGTTTTTTCGCACGATGGATATTTTGGAGACCAGTGGAGTTTCATTTACTACTTTTCAGCTGACAGGGGAAGCCTACTGATGGTGGGAGGCCTATGAGTTGAGTAGGCCAGCCCTCGCAGGGAGGATTTGCATAGGCAATTTGAATAGTTACGCCAAGAGAGTATGTTAGTGACTCAGTACGAGATGAGATTTTCAAAGTTGGCTCATCATGCGGTATGGTTGGTTCCCACTGAGAGGGAGAGGATTGGGAGGCTCATTGATGGCCTCAACAAAGGACTATGTTTCATCATGACTCGAGAGATTGCGTCGGGTGCGAGGTTTTGCCAAGGTGGTCGATATTGCTAGACACCTAGAGATGGTTCGCAATCATGAGTGTGAGGAGAGAGAGGTCGAGAGGCCTCGTGCTTTAGGTTGTTTCAGCAGTGGCTCGTCTGGAGGACAGTCCCACCACAATAGGGGTCGTCCTTGTGGGCACACTTAGATGACTCATCCGGTTCATCGTGGTGCATCAACTAGACATGGTTCATACTGTGATCGTTCGGGTCAGTCATCTCTCAGTGCCTCCCAGCTCAGAGTTCAACCGGTGCTCCATCAGTTCATGGTTCATCTATACCAGGTCCTTTCAGTGGTTATTCTAGTTCTTGGGGTTCGATTCAGTCCCTGCCGCCATTGACGGATCAGAGTTTCTTCCAGTGTGGAGAGTTGGGACATGTGAGGAGGAACTGTTATCGTCTTATGGGTGGTCAAGTTCAGCATAGGGGTCATGCTATGACTTCCGTACCATTTACTTCACCACCCGCTCGGCCAGCTTGTGGGTGGGACTCAAACAGCTCGAGATTGCCCTAGAGGGGGAGGCCGATCAGGTGGTGATTAGGCTCGATGCTATGCTTTTCTCGCCAGGCCAGAGGTACTTGCTTCAGACGCAGTGATCATAGGTATCAATTTAGTGTACCACAGGGATGCTTCCATATTATTTAACCCTGGTTCCACTTATTCATATGTATTCATCATATTTTTCTCATTATTTTGATATGCCCCGTGATTCCTTACTTACACCTATTCATGTATCTATGCCAGTAGGTGATTCTATTTTTGTGGACCATGTGTATCGGTCGTGTGTGGTGATTATTGGGGTATTAGATATGAGAGTTGATCTCTTACTGATTAGCATGGTTGGTTTTGACGTGATTCTACGCATGGATTGGTTGTCCCCATGTCATGCTCTTCTGGATTTTCACGCTAAAACCGTGACGTTGGTGATGACTGGATTGCCTAGGATAGAGTGGAGAGGTCCTCTACACTATGCTCCCAGTAGAGTGATTTCATATCAGAAGGCCCAACGGGTGGTTGGGAAGGGATGTTTGGCATATTTGGCTTTTGTGAAGGATGTTGGTGCTGATACTCCTATTTTTGAGTATGTTATGGTAGTGAGAGACTTTTCGGATGTGTTTCCTATAGACCTGCCGGGCATGCCACCCGATAGGGACATTGATTTTGTTATTGACTTGGTACCAGGCACTCATCTCATTTCTATTCCTCCATATCGTATGGCACTAACAAAGTTGAAGGAATAGTAAGAACAGCTTCAGGAGCTTCTTAATAAGGGTTTCATTAGGCCTAGTGTGTCTACTGGTCTTGTTTGTGAAGAAGAAGGATGGTATTATGCGGATGTGCATTGATTATAGGCAGTTGAACAAAGTTAAAATTAAGAACAAGTACCCTTTGTCGTGCATTGATGATTTATTTGACTAGCTTCAGGGAGCTAGAGCGTTCTCTAAAATTGATTGGAGGTTTGGGTATCACCAGTTGAAGATTCGGGATTCTGATATCCTGAAAACGGCTTTCAGGACCCGCTATGGCCACTACGAGTTCTTTGTGATGTCTTTTGGGTTGGCTAATGCCCCAGCAACATTTATGTATTTGATGAATAATGTATTCCTGCCATATATTGATTCCTTTGTTATTGTATTCATTTATGATATACTGGTGTAATCACGTAGCCAGGAAGAGCATGCGCATCATCTGAGGATTGTACTGCAGTCATTAAGGAGCAGAAGCTTTATGCTAAATTCTCTAAGTGTGAGTTCTAGCTTGATTCTGTGGCCTTGGGGCACGTGGTGTCTAGTGAGGGTATCAAGGTATATCCGAAGAATATTGAGGCAGTTAAGTGTTGGCCCAAACCTTCTCCAGCTATAAAATTCTGAGTTCTTTTGGCTTGGTCGGATATTATCGCTGATTTATGGAGGGTTTCTTATCCATTGCTACACCTTTGACTAGGTTGACCTAGAAGGGTGCCCCATTCAGGTGGTCTGATGAGTGTGAGGAGAGCTTTCAGAAGCTCAAGACTGCCTTGAACAATACTCCAGTTCTAGTTTTACCTTCAACATCAGGTTCATATATAGTGTGTATTGTGAAGCTCTCAAAGTGGCATTGGGTGTGTCTTGATGCAGGAGGGCTGCTTCACTCCAGTTGAAGCCCCATGAGAAGAACTACCTCGTTCATGATTTAGAGTTGGCAGCCATTGTTCATGCATTAAAGATTTGGAGGCATTACCTCTACTGCGTGTCTTGTGAGGTATTTACAGATCATTGGAATCTACAACACTTGTTCAAGAAAAATGATCTAAATTGAGGCAGCGGAGATGGTTGGAGCTATTAAAAGACTATGATATTACCATGTTGTATCATCCACGGAAAGCCAATGTGGTGGCCGATGCCTTCAGTAGAAAGGCGGTGAGTATGGGTAGCCTTGCATATATGCCTGTTGGCGAGAGACCACTTGCATCAGTTGTTTAGGCCTTGGCTAATTAATTCGTGATGTTATATGTTTCGGAGCCTAGATGCATTCTAGCTTACGTGGTTTCTCGGTCTTACTTATATGATCGCATCAGAGAGCGTCAGGATGACGATCCCTATTTGCTTGTCCTTAAGGATACGGTTCAACACGGTGATGCCAAGGAGGTTTCTATTGGAGATTATGGGGTGTTGTGGATGCAGGGTAGGATTTGTGTACCCAATGTGGATGGATTACGTGAGTTGATTCTTGAGGAGGCCCACAGTTTGTGGTATTCCATTTATCCAGGTGCCACGAAGATGTATCAAGACTTGAGGCAGCACTATTGGTGGATAAGAATGAAGAAAGATATAGTGGAGTACGTGGCTCAGTGCTTGAACTGGCAGTAGGTGAAGTACGAGCATCAAAGGTCGAGTGGTTTGCTTCAGAGGCTTGAGATTCCTAAGTGGAAATTGGAGCGTATTACCATGGACTTCGTTGTTGGGCTCCCATGGACTTTGAAGAAATTCGATGCTATTTGGATGATTGTGGAACGATTGACTAAGTCCGCATATTTCATTTTGGTGATGACTACCTATTCATCTGAGCGGTTAACTGAGATCTATATCAGTGAAATTGTTCGTCTTCACGGTGTTCTAGTATCCATTATTTCTGATCAGGGCACGCAGTTCACATTGCTGTTTTGGAGAGCAGTGCAACGAGAGTTGGGCACACGGATTGTCTTGAGTACAGCATTCCACCTCCAGACAGATGGACTGTCCAAGCGCACGGCACACGGATTGTCTTGAGTACAGCATTCCACCTCCAAACAGACAGACTATCCGAGCGCACCATTCAGATATTGGAGGAATGCTACGTGCTTGTGTTATGAATTTCGGAGGTTCTTGGGAGCAGTTTCTACCGCTTGTAGAGTTTGCCTACAACAACAGCTACCAATCGAGTATTCAGATAGCCCCTTATGAGGCCTTATATGGGAGGCGGTGTTGGTCTCAAGTTGGTTGGTTTGAGCCAGGTGAGGCTAGGTTGTTGGGTACTGATTTGGTTCAGGATGCCTTGGAAAAGGTCAAGTTGAATCAAGATCGGCTTCGCACGGCACATTATAGACAAAAGAGCTATGTTGATCGAAAAGTTCGTGATGTTGCCTATATGGTGAGAGAGAAGGTATTGCTCAGAGTTTCACCCATGAAGGGTGTGATGAGGTTCGAGAAGAAGGGCAAGTTGAGCCCTCGATATATTGGCCCTTTTGAGGTGCTTGAGAGGATTCGAGAGGTGGCCTACCAGCTTGCATTGCCACCTAGTCTATCGAGTGTTCACTCAATGATTCATGTTTCTATGCTCCAGAAGTATTACGGTGATCCGTCTCATGTTTTGGACTTCAACTCGGTTCAGTTAGATGGAGATTTGACTTATGATATGGAGCCGGTGGCCATTTTGATTCGGCATGTTCGAAAGATGAGATCAAAGAAAATAGCTTTAGTGAAAATACAATGGAGAGGTCAACCAATCAAGGAGGCTAGTTGGGGGACCGAGTGCGAGATGCGGAGCACCTATCCACACCTATTTGAGACTCCGGGTATGATTCTAGACCCATTCAAGGACGAACATTCGTTTAAGAGGGGGATAATGTAATGACCTGGGCTGTCATTTTGAGTATTGTAGACATGTCCTCCTATTTATTGCTTATTCTATGTTCATGTGTTGTTATGTGATTTGCTAGGTTGGTTGGTTTTGTTTCGGAGATGTTTCCGAATGAATTGGGATACTTTTTTTTTCAAATTCACTAGGCAGCATGCCTAGCGTTAATTTTCATATATATGAAATAAAGTACAGAAGTGGAGGGGGACATAAACCTTACCTCCTGATAGAAAAGATGTACACTCTTGGTCATCCAAACTTGACGACCAAGTATGCCTAAGTAGCTATGATGGGTTAAAAAAAGTACATGTGTTCCTAAATCTACTAAGTGAATGATTTGAAAAAGTATATCCTCCCTGTACGATAGGATCTATTTCTAGCAAAAAGAGAATCTTCTAAGTGATGTGTCATAAAACAGAGATAGCAATCTTTAATTTTGCTTTGGCATTGATAGCAAAGAGAGCAAAGTTGAAGATGGCTAGCAAAAGATGGCCATGTAATTGGGGAGTGGTGCTGACAGTGTCTGATGTTCTGGATGCATACTAGCATGATTGGCTTGACTGGAACGCATGCTTGGATGTCCTGATGTATCTGTATCTTCTGCTGAAGTGATAGTTGTGTATCCTTCTTACTACTACTGCTGCTGATGCTATTGCCACTACTGCTGTTGCTATTGCTGGTGCTGCTATTGCTACTGCTGCTGTTGCTGGTGCTTCAATTGCTACTGCTGCTGCTGTTATTGTTGTTGCTGTTGCTTTTGCTATGCTTGTGAGAGGGTTGCTCTTATATCTACTGCTGAGTTGGTCGGTTCCTTATGCTGCTGTTGTTGCTGTTGCTGGAGGGCTGTGTATTGCCTGTCTTGTGCTTGTGAGCAGGCTGCACTAAATTGTATGCTTGGATGTCTTGGTGTGGCTGCATCTTCTGCTGAATTGATGGTTGTGTATCCTTCTTACTGTTGCTTCTGCTGATGCTGTTGCCACTGCTTCTGTTGTTGTTGCTGGTGCTGATATTGTTACTGCTACTGTATCTGCTACTGCTATTGCCACTGCTATTGGTGCTGCTGCTATTGCTGTTGTTACTGTTGCATCTGCTGCAGCTATTGCCACTGTTGCTGTTGCTTCTGTGTAACTGTCTGCTAGCTGCATGATGGATGTGAGGGACTACCTTGTGTTGATACTATGAGCAATAGTGTGGAGGGGGTACCATAGTACTTGTTTCAGCTGTAATAGAATGAGCACTAGAATTGCTAATACCACACATTGCAACTGTAACAAAGACTTGCACCTATCCAGACTATCTACTTTGTGTGGTGCTGTAGTTAGCTTCTGCTGGATCTCTGTGGTTTGTGGCTGCTGCTAAAGTAGTGATTGTCTATTGTTGATGTTGTTGCTACTTCTAGAGAAATGTGTGTTGCCTTCCTTATGCTGGTGGGAAGGCTGCACTTGTGCTTCTGAGGCTTGCAACTTCTTCTGAGATGTTGACTGTCTGCTACTGTTCCTGCTGGTTCTGTTGCTGTTTCTGCTGCTGTTGCAGCTATGATTTCTGCTGCTGTTGCTGTTGCTTCCGTGAGGCTGTGTGTGCTGCTTTTGCTGATTGCTTTGTGTTGATGTGGCTTGTGGCTTCTGCAAAGCTAGTGAGTGTCTGTTTCCTTTGCTACTGTTACTGCTGTTGTTGTTGATAGTGCTGTTACTATTGTAGTTGTCCTTGTTGTTGTTGTTGTTATTGCTGCTGTGAAGCTGTATGTCAGATGTCTGATGCCTATATGAAGGGGTCCATAGTATTTATTGCAACTGCAATAAAATGAGCACTAGAAGTGCTAATACCACACATTGCAGCTGTAACAATCATCTGGACCCTTCCAAATTGTCTACTTTTATTGTTTCTATAACTGACTGCTGCTTTGTTTCTGTGATTTGTAGCTGCTGTTGAGGTGATAGTTGTCTTCTACTGATGTTATTGCTCTTACTTGAAGGCTGTGAACTGTCTGGCTAATGCTTGTGAAGAAGCAGTACTGCATTATTGGGCTGCACTGCAATATTGAGGGTTGTGTACTGTTGTTGGCTTATGCTTGAGAAATGACTGTCCATCTTGCTGTCGTTGCTGGCATTGTTGTTGCTGTTGTTGTTGTTTCTACTGTTGTTGCTGATGCTAGAATTGTTGTTGCTGATGCTGCTGTTGTTGCTGCTGTGAAACTCACATTACAACTGTATCAATGACTTGACTGCATTTATTCTATCTGCTTTTTGAGCTTCGATAACTGGCTTCTGCTGTGGTGTTGTGCTTTGTGGCAGCTGCTGAGATGATGACTGTCCTCTGCTGCTGCTGGTGTTGCAACTGAAGGGCTGTGTATTGTCTGCGTGATGGCTGTCCTTCTTACTGTTATTGTTGGTATTGTTGTCACTGCTGTTGGTGCTGCTGTTGTTGCTGCTGCCAATGCTGCTGCTGCTGCTATTGCTGTGGGGCTGTGTATTGAATGTGTGGTGGTTGTAGAAATTCTACAGTGTGTTAGTCCCATGTGCAGTGGCATAATGGAGGGTCCAAAGTGATTACTGCAGTTGCAGTGGCATGAGCACTGAGAGTGCTACTAGCACACATTGCAAATGTAGCAATGGCTTGAATCCATCCAGGCTATCTGCTTGTGGCTTCTGCTGAGATGATGGGTAACTGTCCATCTTGTTACTGCTGCTGATGTTACTGCTGCTGATGTTACTACTACTGCAGTTGTCATTGCTGCTGTTGTCATTGTTGCTGCTGTGGAGCTGTGTGTTGGCTACCTAATGCCTGTGTGAGTGCGCACCTTGCAGTTGACACCATGACCTGGACACATCCCAGTTGTCTATTTTTTGTGTTCCTATGGATATTCCTGTGGCTGTCTTCTGGTGTCCATTACACTGGATAAGCCAGTTTCCCTGCAAAATAAACAAATTGTGAAGTAAGGGGGGCCAAGGAGGTTGCTGCATTGGCCAAGATTGTGACACCATGTGTGTTAGTGGCTGTCTTTGTGGTTGCAGCATTGAATTGATGCTATGTCCTGCACCTGCAAAACTTAACAGACATGTTAGGGGGGGAACTTCCTTCTTGCTGAATGGTTGTGACTTGTCTGCTGGTAGCCTAGGTAGAGGACTCTGCACTGGGCCAGGTGAGACTGCCTGCAACAGAGCAAACAGGATGAACAGAGAAAACTGACCAAATGTTTCTGTTCTGCTGTATAAGTTACTGCTCCTGCTGGTGTTGATGTGTCCTAGTTGTGTGGTGGATTGAACTACTGTTACTTCCCTCAAGTATATGTTCATGTTAATCATTCAACTGCATTGTGAGACATCATGTGTGGTAGAAAGTTGAGTCTTTTGGACTTCTTGTGTTTAAAGCAGGAATGCTTTTGCTGTTAAGGTAGACCAGTCCCCTTATGTATGTAGGTAATTCCCTTTGACTGATGTAGTGTCTTAGGGAGTTGGAATCATGGCTCGGTTTGGACAGGGTATTAGCTGGACCATTGGCTTCTCTCAGAACATGAGTACATTCAAAGCCTTCACAGTGTTGGCTCAGATTCTTGATTTCCTGTATTAGCATACATAAGGTCCATGGTGGCTTAGACTGTCTTGTTACCCATTGAGTGAGCAGCTTAGAGTTTGTTTCCAATTGGAGTTTGGTGTAGCCATTTTCCATACACCAGTTGATGTCAATGAGGGCTGCTTGAGTTTCTGCTAAATTATTAGTACCCTCTCCCAGTGGACTTGAATTAGCATGAATGAAGTGGCCTTGATGGTCCCTAATAATGACCCCTGCTCCTATTTTCCCTGGGTTGCCTAAAGCACTGCCATCTGAGTTGATTTTGACATAGCCTACTGCTGGTTTCAACCAGACTACCTGCTGCACACTAGTATGATGTTGTAAGCTCTCTACAGTCAGGTACATTTCTGGCCAGTTGGCTGGCCATTTGATGTTAGCATAAGAGGTTCTGAGTAGGAGGAGTAGATAAGAAAAGATGGAATATTATGTTCTGGTTACAGATGATGATTTTCCCTCATATTTGGCTGCAGATATGTTCTTCCACAGGTTCAAGCATATAATGATTGGTAGTGTGTCTAAGATCAATTTCTACGCTTTATTCTCTCTTTTTTGCAGCCACCAGTTCATTAACTTCATTGTTAGGGGCTGCCTGTTACTTTGGATCCTAACTGGTGCATTGAAGTACTTCCAAATGATTTGAGCAAAATGACCTGAGTTGAATATGTGCTCCACTGTTTCATTCCCAAATTTGGTGCAGCATACACATTTATTGACACTAGGAGCTCCAAATTTAGCTACTCTGTCATCTGTGGGCAACTTGTTTCTCAATGCTATCCATAGGCAAAAAGACCATTTGAAGGGTATTTTCTTGCGCCAGGCTATCTTATTTGTGAGCAGTACCTAATTCCTTTCTCTCAACACAGTCCATGCTGATGCACAGGAGAAATCCCCTGAAGCAGAAGGCTGCCATATTGGTGTGTCATTGATCTAGGGGTTATAATGGATTTTGACTTGGAGAATGTGTGAGATTATGGATAAGGGAGCTATTTGAGATGTTATTTGACTGAGTTTCTGAATATCCCATTGCCTATCAGTCCAGTTTGTGAGACCTTGATGTTGCCAAGCCTGCCTTGTCCTTGTCTGAAACTAGCTAAGTGCCCAATACCTAGCCAATTATCCCACCAGAAGCTGGAATTTCCTGAGTGCAATCTCCATTGGATGTGGTAGTCAACAGTTTTTTTGTTGAGCATCATTCGTCTCCATGCCTGTGACTGTCTAGAGTCCCATTTTTTTGATCTGGGATGTGATCTCTGAAAGTATTTGGCCAGTAAGAAATTGCTCCATCGTGTCTGTTTGGTCCTGAATCCCTACCATTTTTGTATTCCATAGATTTACAAATCTCTGTTATAGGTCTTAGTCCAATGCCCCCTTCTTCCAGTGGGTATGATAGTGTGTGCCATGAAGCCCAATGGTATTTGTTCCTTTCTTTGTTCATTCCCCAGAAGAAGTTAGCTACCAGTTTCTCTATCTGTTTAAGGACAGATTTTGGAGGAGTGACTGCTGACAGCAAGTGAATAGGAAGTGATTGCAGGACATGCTTGATTAAGGTCAGTCTACCCCCAGAAGATAATAACCTGCCAAGCCAACCTCTTATCCTACTTAGCACTTTAGAAATGATACCATTGAAGTGCATAATCCTTTTCCTGCCAATGTATACGGGACAACCTAAGTAGGTTAGAGGGGATTCCTTTTTGGTAAAGCCTGTGACCTGCTGAATTCTCCTGGTAGTAGATTGGAAAGCAGAGGGGCAAGTCATAAAATGACTTTTGCTTTTGTTGGTCTGCTGCCCAGATGCATGCTCATAGTCTTGAAGGACCTTCATGATCTTCTTTAAAGAGGTTCTGCAGCCTGAGGTGAAGATGATCACATCATCTGCAAAGCTTATATGTGGGACTTGAGGTCCTCTCTTTTCCATATAGAAGCCATTGAAGAACTGATCATGTGTGAGGTTGTTGAGCATCCTAGACAGTAATTCAGCTCCTAGAATGAAGAGTGAAGGGGCCAGAGGGTCCCCTTGTTTTAGACCTCTAGTGGAATGAAAGAAGCCAAATCTTGTGCCATTGACTATGACAGAGTACCAGTTGTTGGACATTGTTCTCCATACCATGTCAATGATTCTTTCACTAAAACCCATTCTCTCATCATTATACATGTAAAGGACCAAGATACCCTGTCATAAGCCTTTGCCATATCCAATTTGATCACTACATTAGCACCTATGTTTGGCTTCTTGATTCCCTGGACAATCTCCTGTGCAAGCATAATATTCTCAGAAATACTTCTGCCTTTGATAAAGCCAGTCTGATTTGGGGAGATGATCTTGGGGAGAATAGGTGCAATTCTTTTGAAAATAATCTTGGATATAATCTTATTGATGAAATTGCTCAGACTTATAGGTCTAAATTCTGACAAAGTGTTAGGGAATTCCACTTTAGGTATAAGCACCAAGCATGCTTGTGTCATGTACCTAGGCATTGATTGACCACAGAAGAATGCCTTCACCACATTAAAGAGATCAAACTGGATGATATCCCAACAATGCTGAAAAATTTTCCATTGAGGCCATCTGGACCTGCAGCACTGGATGGATTCATTGAGAAAACAGTTTCTTTGAGCTCCTCCATTGTAGGTTCTTTGTTGAATTGACTATTATCTTCTTCTGTAACCAGTGTAGGGATGCAAGATAGAAGATCTTCCCTGATGACTCCCCCAGGATCAGTGAACAGGTTGCGGAAATGGTCACAAGCAGCTTCACCTATTGCTTCATCTTCATATATCCAGTCATTGTCTTCATTTCTGATTTTGTGGATATATAGTTTTCTTCTTCTGCCTCTAATCAGACTATGGAAGTATTTGGTGTTGGCATCTCCATCCTTAAACCATTGTAATTGTGTTTTCTGCTTCAGGACAGCCTCTTCAATCTTCAGATATTTGACATATTGAGCAGTGAGTTCATGGGAAATTGTTCTATTTGATTCTTTCTTGGACTGTGCCCAAGTCTCTTCTGCTTTCTAACTTTCTCTTCAAATTCCTTAACTTTCTAGATAATATCCCCATATTCTTGTCTGGACCATTTGGATAATTCTTTGCAAAGTGCTTTTGTCTTTTGATGGAAGATCCCCATTGCATTTCCAGTGACTGGTGTATTCCAGACTTGTTGTACCAGTGGCAAGAAGGTTGCATTTTCTGTCCAGTAGTTCAGGAATTTAAAATACTTTGTGGCATTATCCTTTCTGACATTGATTTCATGAGAAGAGGGGAATGATCTGATCCTGCAGATGCCAGGGGTGTAATGGTAGTAGCACGATGTGCAGCAAGCCAGTTATCATTAGCTAGTCCCCTATCCAGTCTTTTCCAGACAATTGAACAAAGGCCTCTGCCATTAGACCAAGTGTGTCTAGGTCCATAGTATCCAAGGTCAGTGAATCCACAGTCCTCAATCATGCTCAGAAACTCCAGGCTTTTGTTGATATGGTATGGAATACCCCCTATCTTTTCTTCAATTGATGCAATCACATTGAAGTCCCCAATGGCACACCATGGTACACTAGAGTTTAGTGCTTTGATCCTTAGCTTGTCCCACAATGGTCTCCTCAAAGGAGGTTTGCATTTAGCATATATGATTGTGAGATGGAAGATTTCAGTAGCCTCAACATGCTTTAAGTCAATTGTGACTTGCTATTCATCTTGGTTTGTGATAGTACCAGAGAAGTCCTTATCCCAGAAAATCCATATCTTGTCATTGATGTTGGAAGCTACATGATGCATAGATAGTTGATTTTGTATTGGTTGATATGTGAAGAGTCCAGGAATGGTTCAAGAATGGCTATGAGGGAGACTTTATGGATTTGTTTTAGTGTTTTGAGTCTCTCAATGGATCCAAAGGTTCTAATACCTCTGACATCCATATAAGTGTACTGATCATTAAAACATGGAGGGGGTAGAGTTTGGTGGGATAGCGTTACTGCTAGCAGCCATGCTTCTTGTGATCCTTGGTGATGGGTTGTATGTTCTAGGAGATTATCCCTGGTTCTGAATGATATCATTTTGATGATATTCCCCATTAATGGCTTCTGCAAGGAGATCACAATGTTGGTCCTCTTCTGTGGCATCACTGAGTCCAGCTTCTTCCTCAAAGCCTCCACTCATCTCATCCTTTGAAAGAATAGGTCTATATTTATCATGTTGTGAATAATGTTTATTTAGAGGACATTCTTCTAGTGGAGCAGGTGCTAGAGCAGTGTGTTTATTCAAATCCTTCTGAATGGAGCTATTTCCTCCTGCCTGTCATGCTCATTTGCATAACAAAGGTTGTGAAAGGGAGGGGTCCGGCACAGGGTCTCTATATGTCTATGATTTGCTGGCAGCATCAACATCAGGGTTCCATTTCAAGTTGGCAGCTGGGCTTTGGTATGGAGTAGTAGGGTCCTGAAGGTGCTGATATGTTATAGGTTCATTGATAGAGATTCCTGCAAACTGTTTTCTCATGACTTTTCTCTTCTTCTGGATTGGCTTATTTTTGGATTTAGGGGATTGTATGCTGAAATCTGACACTGCAGGGGCTTTCCCTTTTAGGAGTCTCCTTATAGTATCTTCCTGCTGATCAATTTGGTACTCATCTGAGCTGATTATATCACAAGTCTCTTCTCCCATTGCATCAACTGTATGGGGATCTGCAGTAACAACTGGTGCAGGGGCATTTAGGGGGGCCATCCAACGGTCAATCAATTGTGCTCTAGCACACTCATGCAAAACATGAGGAACCCCAACCATAATAGGTACCCCATCCTGCAAAACACTTATTTTCTCCTGACATTTCTCCATTCCTCCATCAACTTCATGGACAACAAGTATAACAGGGGGATCATGGGAATGGGATACAGTGTTGATGGCTCCAGAGATATGAATGGAATTAATATTTCTGGGGCTACCTGTTAAGATGTAGAGGGTATACCTGACTGTATAGTTCCGATGGTTTCATGTGTGGGTGCAACAGCAGCAGGCTGTGTTACAGTTTGCTTTGGTATGTACATCTGTTGTTGCTTCTTGTTGGCTTAGGAGTTACCTTTGAAGTGCTTTTCTGTGTTTTCCATTCATCTTATGCTGGTGTATCTCCTGAGATTTGGTGTTCTTTGCTCTTTTGGTGTTCCTTTGCTTTTTGGTTAATAGTTTGCTCCTTTGCTGCCTTATTTGCATTGTGATGTTGGTGTCTGGTCTTTTGATTACCCATGAGCTGATTGTCTTTGGTGTGACTTGAAGTTGTGATCTGTGGTTCTTTCTCTGGAGCTGATGTTTCTTCCTTTCTTCTTTGATTTTCCTCCTCTTTTAGCTTGACTTGACAGGCTTGAAGTGAATGACCTAATGTCTACAGTAGGTGCAATATTCGGGGAGATTATCATACTGAATCTGGAGCCATTGACCTTCTCCATTGACATCCTCATCATATCCAAGCCAGACATGAGTAGGTAGATCTTTGGTGAGATCAACCTGCATTTTGATCTTTGCAACACTACCTCTGGTTTTCTGAAAGGAAGTAAGGTCCGAGAATAGAGATTTACTAATAGGTGATAACAGTTGGGTCAATATCTCCATATAGTAAAGATGCCATGGCAGTTCAGGGATGACTATCCATATAGGAACAATTGGTGTATCTTCATTAGGCTTGAATGTTGGGTTCCCTGCTTCCAGTTTCATCATTTGATCCTGTACCTACATATATTGCTTGGTCCATACTGTGGCATGGTCATACTCATTATTAAGATCAATGTAAACTGTCCTGGCATTGAAGTGATCTATATTGACCCTCCTCTGAGTTCAGTTTGAGCTATAAAACTCTTTCTAATTACCTCCCTTCTGGGCATGGTGTTAAGAAATTTCCCTTTCACTGTGAATTTGTATCTGTCTGCAAACTTGATCATGTAATCCTCCCTCTTGAAGATCAGTGCTGGCCTTCCTTGCTTTGTGGTAATGACAGGTGGGGTGAATTGAATTGGGGTGATTTCTGCTTCATGTCTAGCTCTCAATCTAGTGACATAGGATTGGGTGACAGTAGGGGGAGGAGGAGAAGTACAGACTTGAGTTGTGGATTTGGTAGAGGTGCTAGGTGCTTGAAGTTTGCTGATAACTAGTGCTGCTTGAAATGTTGTTGTGGTTGAGATATATGGTTGTATTTCCTTCACTGGTGGCTTTGAGCTTTTCTTGGGATGTTTCTGTTTATCAAAATTAGAGGAGACCTTAACGGGGCCTTGAGCTGAAGTTGATGGCTATGTCTTAGTGTGTTTATCAGCTTCAGAAGTGAGGATATCAGATTGCAACTGCTACTGTTGCCGAGCAGGTTGCGGTTCTTCTGCAGTAGCCATTTGAGTAGCAGCTTTACTACTGCTTGTAGGATTATGTATTGGGGAATTTGCAGTCATTAAGGTTTCCTTGGACATCGGGTGAACCTTGTACAACTGCTGAGGTATCACACCAGCACTGCCAACCTACTATATTTCAGTGGAGGGGGGGAAATTGATCACCTTCTTCTTTATGCAATTTTTGTGCTTTTGCTTGATGACTAGTTTCCTTATGACTTTGGGAAGGTTGAGGAGTGACATGGTTGCACAATTGAGCTTCAACAATGTCACTGGCATTTTGTCGAACACCTGGTGTGCTGGACACTGTCAGATTCTCCTTTTGCAATGTTGTGGAGATTGATTCAACAAAAATTGGAATTGAGAGGGGGGGAGGGAACAATCTCCTGAACATCAGGAAGCTTTTGGCATTGTTCTTGAGCCATTTGGTTTAGCAGAACCCCATGCTCGACCAACTGGTGCACTTCTGGGCAATTAAGTTGATCGTAGCTGTTGATTTCGATGGTGGAATCTTCCAAATTTTGGAGGGGAGGTCGGAATGAAGTTGGAGAAGGATCTCCAGCACTTGGAATGACTCGATTTGACCTAGAAATGATCGAGCAAATATTTGAAACTCCCAGGCGATTTGGCGCTACAGTGATCCCTCTGCTCTTTTGCAAATCTGTAGCAACTAAGGAATTGTTTTGAGATGCTGATTGTTGGGGATGGTGCGCCATAGCAAGACGAAGGTTTTGGGACCAGTCCGGTGGTTTTTCACTGGCCGATGATGGAGAATCGAGCATTTGAGCTCAACGATGGCACTGTTCACTTCAGTCGCCCTGTACGGAGAGGATTTATGTTTTTTGCGGCGTGTTTGGAAAATGAGGTTTGGATAATTGGGACACTTAGTCCCAGGGTTGGAGGCTTAGGTTGAAAGGGTTGATCGGATGTTGACTTATGTGTAAAAGACTCAGGAATGGAGTTTGACGGTTCTGATAGCTTCGTGAGGTGATTTTGGACTTAGGAGTATGTCCAGACATTGATTTGGGGGTCCGTAGGTCATTTTGGCTTGAATAGGCGAAAGTTGGGAAGTTGAAGGTTTTGAAGGTTGAGACGTTTGATCGAGAGTTGACTTTATTGATATTGGGCTCGAATTTTTATTCCGGAAGTTGGAATAGGTCCGTTGTGCCATTTATGACTTGTGTGCAAAATTTGAGGTCAATCAGATTTGGCTTGATAAATTTCGGCATCGAATGTAGAAGTTAAAAATCCATTAGTCTCAATAGGCATGAATTGGGGTACGATTCGTGTTTTGATTTTGTTTGATGTGATTTATGGTTTCGTGTAAATTTGTATGATCTTTAATGATGTGTTGGTATGTTTGGATCAGGTCCCGAGGCCTAGGGTGCTACACCCTATGTTTTCGTACATGAGAATACGTCGTAAGTCAATTGGTGTAAGCTCATAAATGAGATCAACTTTGAAAGTACATAAAGTAAGTTAATCATGTTACCTTGGAGGTTAAAAATCTTTAATATCATGGAATAACAAGTACGAAGAGGATTGAAAGGCTTAGAAGCTAAACAAATAGAAAACAATTAAGTTTCGTCGAATGTTGACAAGTTAGGAATGCTATAACATATCCTTTTGGGGTGATACTAGGGTGCTTAACATGATAAGGAGTTTATGTTATTAGTTATTTTAGTTGTATGATAGTCGTATAATATGTTTTGAAGTCAAGCGAGTTGTGGATAAAAAGTTGGCAAAGGTCATCACAAGTTAAATTCACAAATGTGCTGAAAATTAGGTCAAATGTAGCTGAGCTTTTCTCCCAATATACTTTGAATTAGGGAATGACCCACCTACCAAATTGAATATCTATGAGCCTAATTTCTAACTCCTTAAACATTTCATCAATACTACATCCGAGTAGAGAGATATTCACATTTTCGTGAGACTGCACAAGAAGCTCCCAATGGGACCCACTTAGGTGGTGGACGACCCTTGAACATCTTAAAGGGGTTGGACGGCTCAATTTTGATCATTTTCGACCAAGGACAGTTCCCAAACTCTCTCAACACTTCCCTAACAGTTCTCCAAGGTTCCAAGTCTAATCTATGGTGGTTTTACCTAAACCTAGCCTCAAAAGTTAGCCTAAGTGAATAAGAGTCTCTATGGTGTTGTGATATATTTAAGGGTGCTTGTAAGCTAAATGAAGAGTTGGTTCAAGTTTGTTCTGATTATTTAAGGTATGTATAACAACCTATTTCTTGGGCTTAAGTTTATCTATGTGTTGGTTAAGTTATTTGAATGAAGAATTGCAAGATAGAACTTAAAGTTGTATAAGAAGTTGTTGTCTCTTATTGGACTATTTTGGAGTTGTGTATATGACTTCATATGGCTGTAGATCGTAGTGAATAGCTTGGTTATAATGTTCTTATTGTTCTTACGCTTGTCAATATGTTGAGTATGTTAAATATGTTGTAAATAGGAGAAGACCACACGATACCTAGAAGTTGTCCATCTTGTTGTTATATCATGTTTGGTTGTTTGATGTTACTTTTATAATGAATATAAGGTTTGAATGTCATGTCAATATATATGTGTATATGCTGGACCTATTGATTCTATTGTAATTACAGGGGATAAAAAGAGTTGGGGTTTGGTTCCAATCCAAGCTTCCCACTCGTCGTGTTAAATAGTAGTTTCGTAGGTGACATTTGTGCACTTGTTGTTGTGTAGATTGATTGGTGTTGTTGGGTTGTTGGGTGTGTTGTGGTGCTGAAGGTATATAGTTGAAGTTTGTATGTGTTCTTGTTGTTTTTCTGGACTTGGGGAAAACAAGGAAAACAGGGGAGATGTTGTCTGTTTTAATATAAAATAAGCTTGTCATTCGTTGTACAATGGTTGCATCATCCGTAGAACGATCTTATTATTATCATTATTGTGGATTAAAGTGCGACGAGACGAATTCAACGTGGTCATGGGACAGAATGTGATAAGGTATTTTAAGGCTATCCCTTCTTCCCTTTTGGCATGATCCATATGATACAGATGAAATGAGCAAACACGGAACTTTCACAAAGGACTCTATTCTTAGAAGTACTAGGGGTGCCTATGTTCTTAATTCCCCATGTGTCCTATTATTGTATTTTCTGTTCATGGGTCTTGAAAAATACGTAAGTTGATAATGTTTATTTCATTATATTAACCGAATGCATATTGATCATATGACATTCCGCGAGATCTTATCGACTTACTTCCTTATGCGTTGCATTCATTTATCCATGTATTTTGACCCACGACCAAATGGGGTTATATACGCGTATATTATATGTATATGGGGTATGTAGAAAGGTTACGACTTAATATATGCACCACCACCTGATCAGCTGGTATACGTTGATGATTTCGCCCACTAAGGCCGATATGATATGATAGGATGCCATCAGAGGCTTGAGAATATTATGTACGCATATAACTATGCATGATATCACATTTATACGGATATACATGACACTATAAAGGTTTCATGATTCTCGAAGCTATTCAGACTTACAGGTTGAGTCCTTTACTCCTTGTTTCTTTGATGTCTCTTATATACTTCTTTTCATGCCTTACATACTCAGTACTTTATTTATACTGACGTACCTTTTTCCTGGGGATGTTGCGTTTCATGCTTGCAGGTCCTAATAGACAGGTTGACAGTCCACCTAGTAGGCTATCCGCTCAGCGGAAGGTGTTGGGGCACTCCACTTGCTCCGTAGTTGCCTATTTGATCAGTATGCTTTGGACATGTATTGATTGGTATGGCGGAGCCCTGTCCTGGCCTTTATGATGTTTATGTACTCTTAGAGGCTTGTAGACATATGTCATGTATATGGATGATTGTGTGGGCTTGTCGGCCTATGTTTTGAGTGTACAAATGATCATTTCGGTCTTATAGGCCCGTATGTAGTATGTATAAGTTTGTATACCATGTTGGGTCGTCCTTTGTCGAGTATTTTCTTATGTTTAATTCTGGTTATGTCATGAGGGCTTTTTTGACTCATTTACCCATGATAGTATGATAAGAAGGATACATTACATTGGTACTCGGTTGAGTTCGGCATCAGGTGCCCGTCGCGGACCTTTGGTTTGGGTCGTGACAAAAGTTGTATCAGAGCAGTTCTGTCCTAGGGAGTTTACAAGCCGTGTCTGGTAGAGTCTTATTTATGGGTGTGTTGTGCACCACACTTATAAGCAGGAGGCTATAGGGAATTTAGGACTGTCACTCTTTCTTATTACTCTAGATCGTGTGTTAGAGCTCAGTTGCAAGAATTCAAACTCCTAAATTCTATTTTATTCATAATATAACGATACATACATCCAAAAAGATAGTTGGTAAGAGATTGAATGTGGCCATGGAAGAGTTGAGTTAGAGGAACTCGATTTGGCATCATGCTTATAATGAGTAAATGTAAGGTCTTCAGCAGATCATGTGTGTACTATGACGTGTAAGCTTCTTGATAATTAGCACTAAGGCATGAATATCTATCCACCCATATGGTAAAAAGCAATAAGAGAATCAGAAGGTAGATACAAGTTATAATAAGTAAAAGAAGCAAGGTGGAGAAGGGTACAAGGTACCTAGTTAGTGAAGATTATCAGTATTTACAATTTAGGTAGAGAAATATAAGCATTATGAGTTACTTTGCCCTATGGGAGCTAACAGATATAGTTTTAGAGAAGGATGTGATATCAGGATTCAGCTGGGGTTAGAGTAACCCAAAATGGTGGATGGATTTTTATCATTAGCTAACATTTTCGAAGGATTGTGCAAACGTGGTAATAGATCTCCTTGCGAGACACCCAGATGGTGCACTCTAGAATAGTATAGACAAATATGACTGCTAGAATGATCACAAATTTCAGAAGAAATGCAGCAGAATCCTAAAAGGGATAAATATTTACCTTAGTATGACTCCCGCCCCTAGTAAAAAATGAGAGAAATTTAGGCATCCTGAAGAGCCAGTGAGATGAAGAAAGGGGAGCTAAAAGTGAAAGATCATTTTGTTGAAGTTTTCAGAATAAAGAAGATGGACAGAAATATTAGCCAAAGAATAAGAAGAGAGTAAACGAAGCACTATGAGTAATATGTGATAAATGGGTGATAATGGTAAATCAAAATATGATAGAATGACAAAGTCCATTGTCAAGTGAAGGAAAATACAAGAGGTGACAGGCCTTGAGACAATAAAACTATATAAGGCATAAAGTCATACCCTCATTTTAAGAAATGAGTTGGTGACTCGAACGTGATTACTCGAAGGCTAAGTTAGACCCCCGAAGTAACACAAATCAGTATGGGCTAGTGAAAAAGATAAACTGAACATGAATTAGGGATTGGAAGATTTGATAATAGTCGGCATCGTGAGAGATAGAGTTCGGGCAATAATAGAATGGAAAACAAAAGAATAACCTTTAAAGTTCATTCAGGAAGACCCTTCCCTAAAGCAAGCACTGTGAGTAGAGTTAATCTTAAAGGACTAAGTGTGCCAGTTACACTAGGCGTCACCCTTGTGCATAAGGAATTCAGTTATCCCTGGTACATAAGGGTTACCGTAAGGCGAGTAAGGGTCATTGATGATGTGAAAAGATGCCAAATATGAAGAGGTAAAACATCTATAGGTAGATCGTCATCGCACTAAATCGTAGTACTCCCCTAAATGGGGGAAGATGGTGTGATGTGGTATTAAGTCGGAGTTAATTGGTTCGGGTAACTGTGGAATGGTAAAGGAAGAATGTGGTAAAAAGGCGAAAGGGATGAGGTTGCATTTATTTAGATCCTACAGATATGTCACGATTCTAGAACATTACGCAAGCACGACGCCGGGGAGAGGTAGTAAGAGTTCCTGGCCAGGATGTTATTGATAAATAAGTGTGAACGGACACTTGATACATCAAGAGCCAGTATGAGAGGTATGTTAAGAAAAAGGACATATTCCAATAGAGATTACACGGAATATAGATATGAGAATGGACAAAAGAGTAGTTAGTAGTTGATTCATGAATAGCGTTGTTATGACTAGACAAGAGGATACATATAAATCAGTAGATTGTGCAAGATAAACATAGTGAACCCAACATAGTGAATTCAGTCTCGCAGATATGATGTCACAATCCTTTAGAAACATTCAGATAGGAGCTAGGGTAGTTAAAGGTACTGTATAAGTGTTACAAAAATAAAAGAGAGTTCCACTGGGAAGACAGTCAAAAACTTCAGTTAAGAAGAAACCCTATAAGCACAAGGGATCGGAGGTAAGAAACTAGATATAATTATAGGCGATCAAGAGGTTTACAAGAATCAGAGGGTATCCTCTAAGTACTACAACGAAAGACTAGCTGAGGAAATAAGGAAGAAGGCTTCAACCTAAGCACAGTAACTTGAAGAAGAAATGGTCTTGTATCAACAGTCTCACTATAATATTGTATACACTCCATAAGAAAGCGGCACTTATCATGGCTTATGAATGGAAAAAAAAGTTGAAGACAATATTTGAGATCATATGAGTTACAGGAAATTCCAGTATTCGTGGGCAATAAGATAAACCAAGTATTCATACAACAGGTGGCAGAACGGCCAGGAAAAGTAATTGCTTACATTTAAAGACAACTGAGAAGGCACGAAAGGAAATCTATGGTGCTAGCAAGTTAAAGGAATTGCGAGTAGTATAAATAGATATGAGTCGCAAGCTACAGTATCATAGAGAGACATGGTTTTAGGTAGATAGGAGTAAGGATAAGAAAAGGTGAGTGAGAAGGTGACGAGAATAGGTAAGTCCTCCGTATTAAACCCATCAAAACAAGAGAGCTAATGGTTTCCGTAAGTTATAGAAAACTCGATACTTCCTGAAGGAACTCAGAGGAGTCTAAGACTAGAAGATATTAGAAGAGATGAAATGCTGCACTAGTAGTAGAAGGTGTAATGGTGAGAGATAAGAGGATTACATTTAGGCCTTTGATTGAGTAATGATTTTAAGAAAAGGGATTTCATGAATTGCACGAAATTATAATACCCCCATAAGATGAATCACGTTGGGATGCTATGAAATACGATTATTGAAGTGTAGTACCGTCCCTAGGTGGATCAAGAAAATGACTTCAAATGTTCCCCGATGCAACTTGAGCCCTAGTGACAATTACGTAAGAGGTTTCAAGTTATCAGTGCTAGATTATAGATCAACATTTACCATTGATGGATAAAAGTTCAAAGTGTGAGATGAGATTAGGCCATCATTATTAAGATGAATAGCAATGAGGAAGCATTAAAGGACTTAGATTTATACATATAGGATGAGCAGGAAGAGAGTAACCTGGAGTTGGGTAGTAGACCTCGGTAATAATAAACTGAAGTAAGAGTTATGGTATATTATGACCTACCTAGTTGTAGCAAAGCAATAAGCATAGATAACCGAGGCTATGAAACAAGATATAGCAATAGTCGTAAGTTCAACAAAGTACTGAGTGAAGAACTTTAGTACACCTATAATCCCAGAGGAACAACTTGTCATAGTTCTATCTATGTTCACAAAGTGAGGCCTAGAGAATGGCTAAAAGCTAGAGAAAAAAGGAGAGAAGAGTCGTATAGGCTCACATACAAGGTCATAGTCATACAAGCTACATGACAGAAGGTAGCAACAGTTACAAGATTGGAAGAATTTCGATCACAAGTCACGGTGTGAGAAAGAGGCCTAAAGGGGAAGATGCCCTGGCCTTTGGATTTATTCATAGAACAGATGTCTAGATGGAAAGGACAATATTGAAGTATTCATAATAGCTATAGGTTAAGAGACTAATAAATACATAAATCAACATTGGAGGATGAATGTTCCAAAGGGGGGGATGATGTTACACCCAATGTTTTCATACGTGAGAGTACGTCATAAGTCAATTGTTGTAAGCTCATAAATGAGATCATATTTGAAATTACATAAAGTAAGTTAATCATGTTACCTTGGAGACCACAAATGTTTAATATCATGGATAACGAGTACCAAGAGGGTTGAAAGGCTTAGAATCTAACAAATTAAAGAAAATAAGTTTCGTTGAATGTCGACAAGTTGGAAATGTTATAACATATACTTTTGGGGTGATACTAGGGTGCTTAACATGATAAGGAGGTTATTTTATTAGATATTTTAGTCGTATTATAGTCGTCAATTACATTTTCAAGTCAAGTGAGTTGTGGAAAAAAAGTTGGCAAACGTCATCACAAGTTACATTCACAAATGTGCTGAAAATTAGGTAAAATGTAGCTGTACTTTTCTCCCAAAATTCTTGGAATTAGGGGATGATCCAACTACCAAATTGAAGATCTATGAGACTAGTTTCTAATACATTAAACTATTTACCGATACTATATCCGAGTAGAGAGATATTCATGTTTTTGTGAGACCGTAAAAGAAGTTCCTAATGGGACCCACTTAGGCGGTGGACGACCCTAGAAAATTTTAAAGGGGTTGGACGGATCATTTTTGGTCATTTTCGACCAAAGACAGTTCCCAAACTCTCTGAAAACTTCCCTAACATTTTCCCAAGGTTGCAAGTCGAATCCAAGGTGGTTTTACCTAAACCTAGCCTCAAACGTTAGCCTAAGAGAAGAAGAGAGTCTCTATGGTGTTGTGATGTATATAAGGGTGCTTGTAAGCTAAGGGAAGCTTTGGTTCGAGTTTGTTCTGATTATTTAAGGTATTTATAACACCCTATTTCTTGGGCTTATCTATGTGTTGGTTAAGTTATTTGGATGAAGAATTACAAGATAGAACTTGAAGTTGTATAAGAAGTTGTTGTCTCTTATTGGACTATTTTGGAGTTGTGTATATGACTTCATATGGCTGGAAATCGTGGGGAATAGCTAGGTTAAAATGTTCTTATTGTTTATATGCTTTTCAATATGTTGAGTATGTTTATGATGTTGTAATAGGAGAAGAAGCAACCACACAATACCTAGAAGTTGTCCATGTTGTTGTTATATCTTGTTGGGTTATTTGATGTTACTTTTATGATGAATATAAGGTTAGAATGTCGTATCAATATATATGTTTATATTCTGGACCTATTTATGATTTTGTAAGTACAAGGCAAATGGGAAAAAGAATTGGGGTTTGGTTCCAATCCAAGCTTCCCGCTCGTCGTGTTAAATAGTAGTTTCGTTGGTGAGATTTGTGCACTTGTTGTTGTGTAGATTGATTCGTGTTGTTGGGTTGTTGGGTGTGTTGTGGTGCTAAAGATATATAGTTGAAGGGTGTATGTTTCTTGTTGTTTTGATGGACTTGGGGAAAGCAAGGAAAACATGGGAAATGTTGTCTATTTTAATAAAAAAAAATAAGTTTATCATTCGTTGTACGATAGTTTCATCATTTGTAGCTTAACGATCGTATTATTATCGTTGTTGTAGATTAAAGTGCGATGACACGACTTCAATATAGTCATTGGACAGAATGTGATAAGGCATCTTAAGGCTAACCTTTCTTCCCTTTTAGCATGATCCATATGATACAGACGAAACGACGAAACACGAAACTTTCACAAATGACTCTATTCTTAGAAATACTAGGGGCGCCTATGTGCCTATGTTATCGACTTACATCCTTATGGACTGCATTCATTTATCCATGTACATTGACCAATGACCAAATGGCATTATATATGCATATAATATATGTATATGGGGTATGGGGAAAGGTTACGACATTATATACGCATCACCACCTGATCAGTTGGTATATGTTGATGATTTTGCCAACTGAGGCTGATATGATATGATGGGATGCCCTCAGAGGCTTGAGGATACTATATACGCGTTTACCTATGCCTGATCTCACATTTATACGCATATACATGACACTATAAAGGTTTCATGATTCACAAAGCTATTCAAACTTACAGGTTGAGTCCTTCACTCCATGTTTCTTTCATGTCTTTTATATACTTCTTTTCATGCCTTACATACTCGGTACTTTATTTGTACTGACGTACCTTTTGCCTGGGGATGCTGTGTTTCATGCTCGCAGGTCCCAATAGATAGGTTGAAAGTCCATCTGGTAGGCTATCAGCTCAACAGAAGGTGTTGGGGCACTCTACTTGCTCCATAATTGCCTATTTTGTCAGTATGCTTTGGCCTTATATTGATTGGTCTGGCGGGGTCCTGTCCTGGCCTTTATGACATTTATGTACTCTTAGAGGCTTGTAGATCTATGTTATGTATATGTATGATTGTATGGCCTTGTCAGCCTATGTTTTGAGTGTACAAATGATCATTTCAGTCTTATAAGCCCGTATGTCACATGTATAAGCTTATATACCATGTTGGGTCGTCCTATGTCAAGTATTCTCTTATGTTTCATTCTGGTTATCTCATGACGGCTTTTCTGGCTCATTTACCCATGACAGTATGCTAAGAAGGATATATTACGTTGGTACTCGGTTGAGTTAAGCACCGGGTGCCCGTTGCGGTCCTTCGGTTTAGGTCGTGAAATCGGGTGAGATTCGGATTGATTTTGGATTGAGTTGCAGACTTATGCAAAATCTATTATGTATCAGTTCTTATGCAGCTACACCTGCGAGATTTTGGCCGTAGGTGCGGAGCCGCAGATGCTGCCAATCATGCGCAGATGCCGAGGAAGGGTTGATACTATAGGACTGCAGGTGCGCGAGAGAAATTGCAGAAGCGGAATCGCTTCTGCGGGTAAGAGACCGTAGAAGCGGAAGAGAGCATGAGGTGAGCTAGCCATGTATTTACACAGAAGTGGACATTAGTCCGCAGAAGCGCATCCGCAGATGCGGTGATGATCCATAGGTACGACTTTAGGCCGCAGAAGCGGCGAGGCAGAGTTTAAGTGATTTCCACAGTTTCGGAGAATAGACTACCGAAGAGGTTCCGCGGAAGCGGATGGGGGATCACAAATGCGAAAAGCCTGGCAGTGTTATATTTCGAAGGGGTTTCGAGTTTTCTTTATTTTTGGACTTTGCAAGCTCGGCTAGTGGTGAATTTTTATAGGGATTTCACTCTAATCCAAGAGGTAAGCAAATTTTGATCACTTTTGTCCAATAATATTGAATACCCATTCATTTTCCACCTAGATTATGTGTTTTTGAGGTGAAATTTGGGAGATTTTGGACTAGGTATTGGAGAGTAATATTTTGGGGATTTGAAGTTTGATTTGTGGTCGGAATTGGATGATTTTGGTATGGTTGGACTCGTTATTGAATGGGTGTATGAATTTTGTGAATTTTGTCTAGTTCCGAGGCGAGGTCCTAGAGTTGACTTTTGGGATGACTTTTTGAATTTGGTAAAAGAACTTAGCTTTATCGTATGGAATCGATTCCTATAGCTTGTATTGATTATATTAAGTTGTTTATGACTAGATTCACATCGTTCGGAGGCCGATTCGCGAGGCAAGGGTTTGTTGGAGCATTGAGTTACGCGCTTTGAGGTAATTAACACTTCTAAACTTAGTATTGAGGGTATGAATCCCTGGAATACGTGGTATGTTATTTGGTGTTGGGGTGACGCATATGTTAGGTGATGGGAGTGTGGGCGTGCACCCTGGTAATTATGACTCGGTGGATTCCGTGATACTGTGTAGTTACCTAGTCTTGTTTTATCCGTGTAATTCCTATGTGTTAGAGTAATTGAGCTGTGATTCATGTTAGAAATCATGTGTACACTATGTTCTTATTCTGTTGGAACCCACTGAGGTTATTTCTACCGTTGAGTTATTTGCTTAAACAGTAATTATGTACTCAGTCATGTTTATTCATTTGCAAATCATATCTCAGTCTTTGTTATCATTTACTGTCACATCATGTTATCATTGTTTGTGTTGTGGGGTATGAGGTTTATGAGCCCATGAGACTAGAGAGATCGATGACTGAGTTGGGGCCAGAGAATCGTGTTGTGAGTGATATTGTGGATGGGGTTGCACATCGCAACAGGCCAATTGGTTTTATATCTATTATTATGATGTATCGGGCTGCACACCGTAGCAGGACTTATTGTCTTATTTATTATTAAATCGGTATGCACACCACAGCAGGCCTTATTGGCTTATTTATTATTAAATCGAGCTACACGCCGCAGCAGGCCTTATAGGCTTTATATTCGCGCTTGGGCATGACCGCCCCTCCGGAGTCTGACATACCAGTAGTGAGCAGGCATAGTGATTTATATACACGTGCTTTGGTGAGGACATTGATGCCAGGCACCCGTACAGTGCTGAGTGATTGTGTGTGATACGTTGGAATTTGAGTTAGACAGATTGAGTACTCCGAGAGTGTGAGTACCTCGGATTATCACTGTGATACATTACATTTGACATGCATATTTGACTTATAGGCATAGAGATGTAACATTCCTATTTTATTAGTGTTGGGCTTAAATTGTTGAATTTGGAAGCATGACTAAATTTATGTACTGTGAACGAGCTAAATATGGATGTTTCTCTGAGTTATTGCTGTCATTTATTTGATATACCTGTGTTTTTATTATTTTGGTTCTGAGAGTGTCTCTCTGAACTTGTCACTGCTTTCAGCCCAAGGATAGTCCTGTTACTTATTGAGTGCATTGAGTCGGTTGTACTCATACTACACTCTGGACGTGGTGATTTCTAGATTTGGTGCCAGTATTTGCTCGATGACATTGAGGTAGCTATGACGCCCGCTGACCTCGATTCTCCTTCCTTTTCATTTTATTCAGTATTGTTCTATTTTCAAACAGTTGTACTAGAGATTCATACTATGTTGACACTTAGTAGCTCATGTACTCGGTGACACCAGAATTTTAGGATGGTTGTAGTTGAGTTACAATTGTTTTTATCAGTTATCTATGAGACTTCACACTGTAGAGCTTATTAAATTATGCTTTAATTCAAATGCGTAGTTATTATGTGATTGTCGGCTTGCCTAGTAGTGAGTTAGGAACCATCACGACAAGTTGGGATTTGGGTCGTGCCGACTAGGTGGATATATGGATCGTGACAATATCAGTACGCTCTTTGTAAATTTACCCCTTTGTAATAGTCATGTAGAATCTTGATTACCAATAAAAAAAACTAAAGATTTTAGCCAAATATTTTAAAACATTAATGCACCACTTATAATAAAAATATTATGGTAGTATCTACTTCAATAATTAAAGATTTCATTCAATTCCATCAAACGATATGCTTGTATATTTTTATTCCATTGCACAAAAAAATTATCGCGTACAATATTGTCACGACCCAAAATTCCAGCCGGTCGTGATGGCGCCTAACACAATTACTAGGCAAGTCGACAATCACATAACTGCTAAACATTTGAATAAAATAGGCTTAATAAACTCAATAACGGAAAATCTCATAAATATCTGATAAAGTAACTGAAACTCTACTACAACCATCCCAGCACCTGATGTCAACGAGTACATGAGCACTACAACATCTCAACATAAAACAAACTCTAGTGCAATTGTCTGAATAGTAGAACAGTACTGAAGAAAATAAAAGGAAGGAGAATCAAGGTCTGCGGGCATCAGCAGCTACCAAATCAAGCAATCACTGCATCTATATGTACCTGGAGCTGCGCACGAAGTGCCGAGTGTAGTAGTATGAGTACAACCGACCCAATGTACTCAATAAGTATCGTAGCTAACCTCGACGAGGTAAAGAAGTACGAATTATAAATGATGCTAGCTATCACCTGTACAGCTTCACTTTTTTAACAAGTACAGAACAATAAAAAAATCAAGCCATATAGCACAGGAAGAAGCATCTATATGTGTATGTGTACAGTTTCTCAAATACAATGCTTAGTCAATGTTCGGCACATAGAGATGATATGCAGTTAAATTGGGTAAATAATCACGGAAATTGCAAGTAAAGATGAAATGCAAAATCCAAACAAACACCAGCCAGATTTCCTTAATCTTTCCAATTCCATACCAAACAAATGATCAGTTTTTCTCATTATCTGCGTGTACACCATCATGAGAGAAACATGAGAGGGTGAACCAAGGAGGATAGATCCGTATCAACATACCGCTGCATGGACAACTCACATGCTAATAGAATCAACCGCACGGACAACTCACGTGCTTCATAGAAAACTCACCTGCTGCACAGACAACTCACGTGCTAATAATTACAATCGGCCCGGCATGGTCACAGGTTACCAGTCCAGCTCATAAAAAAGAGAAAGAAAATACGCCGGAATACATGTACATGATCAATTATTATCAAGTTCATACTCCCGGACAGGTATAAATAACATGCTATAGTGTAGACATGTGCAATGTGTGCTACCACGGCTAGAAAAGACAATTTCCATCATAGATTAGCAGTTTATCAAGTTCAAACGGAAGAATAGCCTTAACAAAAATATCAAATATGGTACAAATAGCTCACAGAGGGGTACAAATAGGTGAAACATCTCAACTTGAAGCTTAACAATCATTTCAAGGCATGTCATAGCCTAAGCACTACCCCGAGAATGGAAATAGTACCCCGGTGCACGCATATAGGCTCAACCCCACACATATACGCCACCCATAGCACGTAGCTATCATAAATAAATCAGGAAACTAATGTCTCAACGAAGTTCAGATAAGATACTTACCTCAGGCAAGCCAAATTACTCCCTTAACAAGCCCTTCCCGCGCGTATCAACCTCTGGAAGGCTCAAATCTAGTCAAAATAACGTAATACTATCAATAAAAGCAATAAAAATTTATTCCAAATGATAAAGCTACGATTTTTAACCAAAATCAAAAAGTCAACCTCGGGCCCACCCCTCAAAACTCGATAAAATTCAGAAATTTCGAACACCCATTCAATACGAGTACAACCATATAAAATCATCCAATTCCGACCTCAAATCGACCTTCAAACCTCCATTTTTCATCTTTGCAAAAGATTACACAAAATTCTCCATCTCTTCACTTTAATTCACTAATTAAATGCTAAAAAAGATGGAATCATGATACAACAACAAATCCGAGTCAAAAACACTGACCCCGATCCAAGACGTGAAAATCCCCTCCAAAATCGCCCAAAAGCAAGCTCTCCAACTCAATATATGAAAATAATACTCTAACCCTCGATTTGAAATTTTAAAGCCGCTACCCAGTGATTACAAATCGCGATCGTGAAAAATCATTCGCGATCACGAAGAACAAACATCATCAGTAACAAAAACCTTCTACCCAAACACGCTCCCAAGGAAGCAAACGTGGTGACCAATCATCAAAACCTACACGTTAACACACAACAACTGTCTGAAAATCCTATACAAAAACCTGCTTCACGAACGCGTCCATACACCCGCTTTCGCGTTTCACAAAAGCTCATAACTCAGCGATCGCGTCCACAACCTCGCGAACGCATAGAACAAATGCCTAGTTTCCAGAAAAGTCTCTTCGCTATCGTGAGACTCTTCGCGATCGTGTCTCTCTTCTCGCGATGGCGAAAGAGGAAACCAGAAGCACAGATATCAGCAGTCCAACAAAGTCCAAAATGAGTTCGAACTTGATCCGAATTGTTACAACCCTTATTTTTATACGTTAGATTATGCCGTAAGTTAGTATACATAGGTTCGAGAAGATATTACCTTTGAGATGATAAGAATTTAGTCCTATTGGTCTTAAATGATACAAGGGTGTATAAAAGTGGTTAACAAGTACTAGAAGTTAAACGAATTAAGTATGTTGTAACTCGTATTTTCGGGTAAATATAGAGGTGATTAATATTACCAAGAGGTCGTGTTTTAAGTTATTTGAATCGTATAATATCCGTTTCATAAGTCTTGAAGTCAAATGAGTTACGAAACAAAAGTCGACAAAAGTTGTCGCAACTTACGTTCATAATTTTATTTATACTTTAGGTCAAATGTTACTAAGATTTTCTCCCAATTTAATTCGAATTACGGGTTGATATACCCACCAAATTCAAGTTCTATGAGTCTAGTTTCTAAAGCATTAAACCATTTGTCGATACGATCTCCGAGGTGAGATATATTCGCGTTTTTGCTAGACTGCGCCAAGCAGCTCTCTATGGAGCCCACATAAGCGGTTAAGACATATGGATATATATAACATGCCTCAACCCAGTTTTAAGTCATTAGTTTTTAGTATATGCAGACCTTAGAACCCCAAGAACACTCTCTCAAGGTTCTCTCATGATCCAAGACTAAAAAAAAGGGAAAACAACACATATCAACTGTCGGGAATCCCGTGGCGCTAGTAAGTTTCTTGTCCTTCTTGTTGTTGCTGATTTTTGTGTTGTTCCAGCTCGTGTGGGAGGTTGTTTTAAGTTTTTTGTGTTCTTTCAAATACTCCCTCAAGTTTTAATATCAAACCTAGGTGATTTCAAGTCTTCTAAAGTGATTCTAGTGCCGAAAAACCCTAATTGATTGCAAGCTTCGCTTCCTTGTTCTTGTGGCAGCATTGGAGGGATATTTCATGGTCAATTAAGGTAAAATTGGAGTTTTTCTTCTGTTTAAAGGTAAGGAACATCTTACCCTACATGTATTTAAGATTATCCAAGTTGCGTCTAAGTCGTTGAAGCTAGAACTTGTGAGATATATGTCGAAAGGCTTGCTAGTAATGTTGTTGGTTGGTGGACTATTTTGGGAAGCTCAATATTATTGTTATTGATGTTGTTTGGGATGTTTGGTGAATTTTTTAACTTGTGGGAAGTCATATAAATAGGGCAGGTGCTTCCCGTTTTATCGTAAAATAGGTTACGGTTGATACATAATAGTTACGACACTTAAACGATAACAATAGTGTCATTTCTCTTATTGTAAACTAAGGAGTCGTGGAATTTTCATAGCTTGAGATTGGGCAGTATATACAAGGTATGTGAGGCTATCCCTTTTCTTCTTTTGGATATCATCAAGTATGGCCCGGGTGTCAGTCATGACCCTCCGGCTTGGGTCGTGACAAATATGGTATCAAAACAGGTCTGTCCTAGGGGTTGCTTGAGAGCCGTGTCTAGTAGAGTCTTGATTATAGATGTGTAGCGCACCACATTTATAATCAGGAGGCTGCATGACATTAGGGTTGTTACCTTTTTCCTGAATCTAGATCATGCGCAAAGCTGAGTCGTATGTATTCATCTCTAATATTCACCATGTTCTTTTCAGCGATGCCCATGACTAGGAAGCAAGTGATTAGTAGATGCCTTGATACAGCTGCAGAAGAGGGTACCAGTCGGGTGCCTCCCGCCAGAGCAGGCCAATGTGAGCCTTAGAGTGAGATGCCGTCTCAGACCTCATTTACTCCTCCTCCAGAGGATATTAGAAGGCACCCAGCATCTCCAGTTCCTCCATCTGGTACTACAAACCAGGATATGCGGAGTGCGATACAGTTGTTGACTAGCTTGGTAGCTACTCAGGCTCAGAGGCAGAGTACCGGTGCTGCTGATAAACCGGTTAGTGAAAGAGTTCGTTCTTTTATTAATCTGGATCCTCCAGTGTTTATCAAGTCAGACCCCAAGGAGGAACCGCAGGCTTTTATTGATCAGGTTCATCATACACTGCAGGTTATGCACACTAGTGATACAGAGGCAGTAGAGTTGGCTTCTTATCGGTTACGGGATTTAGCAGTTTTTTGGTATGATAGTTGGGAAAGATCCAGGGGTCCAAACGCTCCTCCACCTGTGTGGAAGGAATTTTCTAAGGCCTTTCTTCGTCACTACTTACCAGTTGAGATACGACGAGCTAGAGCTGATAAGTTCTTAAACCTTCGACAGGGTAATATGAGTGTGCGAGAGTATAGTATGCAGTTTGATTCTTTAGCAAGATATGCTCCCTATACGGTGGCCGAGATGAGCGATTGGGTGCACCTGTTCGTGAACGGATTGGGACCACATCTGATAAATGAGTGCACGATAGCCTCCTTGATATAGGGCATGGATATTTCCCGTATTCAGGCTTATGCCCAGACACTAGAGGATCATAAGCGCCAGCAAAGAGCAGACAGGGAGCAGGATAGGGGCTAGCATAAGAGGGTGAGATTTGCAAGGTATTCTAGTGACTTCAAAGGTAGTGTCAGGACGCAGTCTTGGAGGAGTTTGGCGCCACCTGTAGCTAGTGCTCCTCCACGCTTTCAGAGGCCTCAGTATGATCAATTTACCTATTTTGGTTCAGGTCAGAGTTCGCGGGTAGCAGGCTCACAATATCATAGGGATACTAGTCAGACAAGACCCCCAACAACTCGTTGTGATCAGTGCGGCAAGGCCCACTTTGGACTATGTCGTCGAGGTTCTGATGCATGCTATTCTTGTGGAAAGCCTGGCCATGTAAGGCAGGATTGTCCTAACAGAGAAGGTGGTGGTATGGCTCAGCTGACTGGATCTGTGTCTAGTTCTTCCTCGTCAGTTCGACCTCCAGCACGGGGTTTTCAGCAGTCGACAGGTCGTGGTAGAGGTAGAGGTGCAATGCCGAGTTCGAGTGGTACTCAAAATCGAACATATACTCTAGTTGGTCGTCAGGATCTCGAGTCATCTTCGGATATTGTTACAGGTATATTGTCTGTGTCTTCATTATGATGTATATGCGTTGATTGATCCGGGATCTACATTATCATATGTTGCACCCTTTGTGGCTAATAAGTTTAGCGTCAAACCTGAATTAATAAGGAAACCACTTGCGGTATCTACTCTGATAGGAGAATCAATGATTGCTAGAAGGGTATATAGAGGTTGTACAGTGATAATTTGTAGTCATCAAACCTCGGCGAATTTATTTGAGTTAGAAATGGTTAATTTTGATGTGATAATGGGAATGGACTGGTTGGCCTCATGCTATGCAAATGTTGATTGTCGTACGAAGATGGTTAGGTTTTAGTTTCTTTGTGAACCCGTCATCGAATGGAAGGGGAACATTGCTACGCCGAAAGGTATGTTTATTTCCTATCTTAAGGCAAGGAAGATGATCTCAAATGGTTACATGTATCATCTCTTTCGCGTTAGGGATGCGGAGGTGAAGCCGCCTACTCTACAATCAATCCCCGTGGTCAATGAATTTCTAGATGTTTTCCCAGATGAACTCCCAGGTCTTCCTCCTGAATGGGAGATCGAGTTTAGCATTGATGTGTTTCCTGACACTCAACTGATCTCTATCCCTCCATACAGGATAGCCCCGGCAGAGTTGCGAGAGTTGAAGGTGCAGTTGAAGGAATTGCTAGATAAGGGCTTCATTAGGCCTAGCACTTCACCTTGGGGTGCGCAAGTCTTGTTCGTGCGAAAGAAAGAAAGGTCGTTAAGGATGTATATTGATTATCGACATGTGAATAAGTTTACTATAAAGAACAAATATCCACTTCCAAGGATTGACGACCTGTTTGACCAACTCCAGGGTGCCAAGTATTTTTCCAAAATTGACTTACGTTTAGGGTATCATCAGGTGAGGGTCAAGGAGAAGGATATTCCAAAAACAGCCTTCCCAACAAGATATGGGCATTTTGAGTTCTTGGTGATGTCGTTCGGGCTAACAAACGCCCCAGCAGCTTTTATGGATCTCATGAATAGTGTATTCAGGCCCTATCTTGATGCGTTCATGATCGTGTTCATTGATGACATTCTGGTGTATTCTCGTTCGGAGGCGGAACATGCGGGCCACTTGCGGATAGTATTAAAGACCCTTCAGAATCGTAAGTTATATGCTAAGCTCTCTAAATGTTAATTCTGATTAAACTCAGTAGCATTCCTTGGCCATGTGATATCTTACGAGGGTATTAGTGTCGACACTCAAAAGATCGATGCAGTGAAGAGTTGGCCAAGACCTACAACACCTTCAGAAGTCCGCAGCTTCCTGGGGCTAGCAGGATATTATAGGCGGTTTGTAGAAGGGTTTTCCTCTATGTCAGCACCATTGACTAAGTTAACACAGAAAGCTACCAAGTTCTAGTGGTCTGATGGTTGTGAACGTAGTTTTTAGGAGCTAAAGAATCGATTGACATTCGCACTAATGCTCACTCTCCCAGAAGGAACCGAAGGTTATGTGGTATATTGTGATGCCTCAAATATAGGTTTGGGGGGCGTATTGATGCAACATGGGAAGGTGATTGCTTATGCATCAAGAGAATTGAAGAAGCATGAAAATAATTACCTGACTCATGATTTGGAATTGGCAGCAGTAATATATGCTTTAAAGATTTGGCGGCACTACTTATACGGTGTCCATGTTGACATCTACACAGATCACAGAAGTTTACAATACATCTTCAAGCAGAAGGAGTTGAATATGAGGCAGCGTAGGTGGCTTGAATTACTGAAAGACGATGTTGAGACATTGTACCATCCCGATAAAGCCAATGTTGTGGCAAACGCTCTCAGTCATAAGTCAATAGGAAGCCTAGTACACATTGAGGCAAGTAGACAGGGGTTGAAAATCAGATTGTTAGACTCATCAGCTAGCCAATATGAAAATCAGATTGTTAGACTCTAATGATAGAGGTGTTACTATACAGAATACGTCAGAATAATCTTTGGTAACCGAGGTAAAAGCACGGTAATATGAAGATCCTACCTTAGTGCGATTGAGAGAGAGCATTCAACAGTGTAAAATTACGGCTTTCCAGATCGGAAGAGATGGGGCACTAAGATACCAGGGCCAATTATGTGTGCCTAATATAGCAGGATTGCGAGAGAAAATTATGATTGAGATTCATTTGGTCCCGGTATTCCATCCATCCCAGTTCGACAAAGATGTATCATGACATTAAGGAGCAGTATTAGTGGGATAACATGAAGAAGTCTATTGCAGAATTTGTAGCCGATTCCCTAATTGTCAACAAGTAAAGATTGAGCATCAGAAACCCGGTGGATTGATTCAAAATATAGAAATTCAGACCTGGAAATGGGAGGTGATTAATATGGACTTCATTGTTGGGTTACCTTGCTCTTATCATAAGTTTGACTCCATCTGGGTGATAGTTGATCGACTTACAAAATTTGCCCATTTTCTGCCAGTTAAGACAACTTACACAGCTGAAGATTATGCAAAATTGTATATCAAGGAGATTGTTAGGCTTCATGGTGTGCCATTATCTATTATATCAGACCGAGGAGCTCAATTTACGGCTAACTTTTAGAGGTCTTTTCAGAAGGGTTTAGGCACACAAGTGAATCTCAGCACGGCATCCATCCGCAGACTGACGGACAGGCTGAACGTACCATTCAGACACTTGAATATATGCTACGAGCATGTGTTCTAGATTTCAAGGGGAACTGGGATGATCATATGGCACTCATAGAATTTGCCTACAATAATAGCTACCATTCTAGTATTAAAATGGCCCCGTACGAGGCACTATATAGGAGGAGATATAGATCACCAGTTGGATGGTTCGAAGTCGGTGAAACGGAATTATATGGGCCAGATTTTATTCACCAAGCGATTGAGAAGGTGAAAGTGATAAAAGTGCGACTGAAGGTGGCACAAAGCAGGTAAAAATCTTATTCCGATGTCCGACATCGTGACCTGGAATTTGAGGTTGGTGATTGGATTTTCCTGAAGATCTCACCGATGAAGGGTGTTATGCGTTTTGGGAAGAAGGGTAAACTGAGTCCGCGGTATATCGGGCCATACAAAATTCTTCGACGAATAGGTTTCTTTTGAGTTAGAATTGCCATCCGAATTGGAATTTGTCCACCCGGTATTCCATATATCTATGTTGAGAAAATGTATTGGAGACCCTTCTCAGGTCGTCCCTATCAAAGATGTACAAGTTACAAACGATCTATCATATGACGAAATGCTACTGGTAATATTAGATCGACAAGTCCGCAAGCTGAGGACAAAGGATGTAGCTTCCGTTAAAGTATTGTGGAGGAACAATAATACGAAAGAAATAACATGGAAGCAGAAGATGAGATGAAGTCTAAATACCCTTACCTGTTCCAGAATGAATATAACGAGGATGCCGGGGGGACGCAGGACGCATTAGAAGGAGAAACGTCTCTATGAGGTAAGCAATAACTTGAGAATACTCTTTATTAATACAAAATGGTGATATGCAGATAATGTACATATCTATAGTACTTTGAATAGCCTTGTAAGGCCATAGCTTGGGTTTAACTGCTTGCAAGTTTGGCTAGTGTCCATTTTAAAGAGGAAACTCAGCCGGAAATTTCCGTCAGAAATCCACGATGAGGTAGACTCCCTGTAAACCCTTACATTCGAGGACGAATGTTCCTAAGGGGGGAGGGTGTTACAACCCATATTTGTATACGTTAGATTATGCCATAAGTTAGTCTACATAGGTCTGAGAAGAGATTACCTTTGAGACGATAAGAATTTAGTCCTATTGGTCTTAAATGATACAAGGGTGTATAAGAGTAGTTAACAAGTACTAGAAGTTAAACGAATCAATGATGTTGTAACTCATATTTTCGGGTAAATCTAGAGGTGATTAATATTACCAAGAAGTTGTGTATTAAGGTATTTGTATCATATAATATCCGTTTCATAAGTCTTGAAGTCAAACGAGTTACGAAACAAAAGTCGACAAAAGTTTTCGCAACTTACGTTCATAATTTTATTTATACTTTAGGTCAAATGTCACTAAGATTTTCTCCCAATTTACTTGGATTTACAGGGTGATATACCAAACCAAATTCAAGGTATATGAGTCTACTTTCTAATGAATTAAACCGTTTGTCGATACGATCTCCAAGGTGAGAGATATTCACGTTTTTGCGAGACTGCGCCAAGCAGCTCTCTATGGGGCCCACATAAGCGGTTAAGACATATGGATATATATAACACGCCTAAACCCTGTTTTAAGTCATTATTTTCAGTATATGCAGACCTTAGAACCCTAGGAACACTCTCTCAAGGTTCTCTCATGATCCAAGACTAAAACAAAGGGCAAACAACACATATCAAGTGTCGGGAATCCCGTAGCGCTAGTAAGTTTCTTGTTCTTCTTGTTGTTGCTGATTTTGGTGTTGTTCCAGCTCGTGTGGGAGGTTGTTTAAGTTGATTGTGTTCAGTAAAATACTCCCTCAAGTTTTAATATCAACCCTAGGTGATTTCAAGTCTTCTAAAGTGATTCTAGTGCCGAAAAACCCTTATTAATTGCCAGCTCCGCTTCCTTGTTCTTGTAGAAGCATTGGAAGGATACTTCGTGGTAAATTAAGGTCAAATTCTTTCTGTTTAAAGGTAAGGAAACTCTTCCCCTACATGTATTTAAGATTATCCAAGTTACGTCTAAGTTGTTGAAGCTAGAACTTATGAGATATATGTCGAAAGGCTTGCTAGTAATATTGTTGGTTGGTGGACTATTTTAGGAAGCTCAATATGATTGTTATTGATGTTATTTGTGCTGTTTGGTGATTGTTTTAACTTGTGGGAAGTCATATAAATAGGGCAGGTGTTGTCCGTTTTATCGTAAAATAGGTTACGGTTGATACATAATATTTACGACGCTTAAACGATAACAATAGTGTCATTTCTCTTATTGTAGACTAAGGAGTCGTGGCATTTTCATAGCTTGAGATTGGGCAGTATATACAAGGTATGTGAGGCTATCCTTTTCCTTCTTTTGCATGACTTCGATTGTGCGTAATGTAATGAACGAGCTTCCAAAGATACTCCACTCTTAAAGGCTAGCAGTATTTACATTGTTTCCCTTCTTATGGAATGATTGATGTTGATGTTTCTCCTCTTATTCTTACATTATCAATGTTGTTGGTACTTCATGATTCTTAGAAGATTCTTGATGAGGATTTAGTCCTAATAACGTGTACGGAGGATACCGACCTTACGTCACTCCGAAAAGTTCAAAATGTGATTCCAATGAGTCCAGCACACATCATATATAAGTATCTACTTTACTCTACCGAGCCGCGCTATAGTTGGCGGGTACGGCACCTATTGTACAACCACTGATCAGTTGGATTTTACCGAGCTCCACGTGGCCGGGTACGATTCTACCGAGCCTTATGATGGCCGAGTACGTTTTTACCTAGCCTATTAGGGCCGGGTACGATATGATGATAATGATGCCCATGGAGGTGTATGTTTTATAAGTTTTTATATATATATATATATAGATAGATAGATAGATAGATAGATAGATATGCATCATGCGTTCATGTCAGTAGCTCTCAGAGGTACCTAGATGTTATAGGTTGTATATTTTCTACCCCTTTTTACATTATTATTCTTACTTATGCTTTCCTGCCTTACATACTCAGTACTTTATTTATACTGACATCCTTTTATTTGTGGACGCTGCATGTCGTGCTGCAGGTCCTGATAGACAGGTAGGCGAAGCTCCCCCACCATAGTAGGCTGCCCAGTTCAGCGATTATTGGCGAGATCCCTTCTCCGAACTTGCCGTGGTCTTTGTATGCATTTTTGTTATAGGCGTTATGGGTATGTCGGGGCCCTGTTCTGGCAATGTTGCAGTACTTATGTTCCTTTAGAGACTCATAGACAAGTGTCGACTCATGTATAATTTGGATTGCCTTGTAGACTAATTTTTGTTGTATAGTCTCTCAGAGCAGCTTGTCAGCTCGTACCTTATACGTAGCTTCATGACAGCCTTGTCGGCTCATGATATATATGTTCATGCCATTATCTGTTATTGTTGGTTGTTTAGGATTCATGTCTACCATTTATACTAATCTCATCGGCCCTTATAGATAATAAGAAAGGTTAGATAAAATGTGCATTGGTGCTCGGCAAGTATGGCCCGGGTGCCAGTCATGGCCCTCTTGGGTAGTGACACGAATCACACCCGAGGCCCCGGGGACCCCATCCAAACATACCATCAAATCCTAAAACACGATGCGAACTTAGTTGAAGCCTCAAATCACATCAAACAACATCAAAATCATGAATCGTACCCCAATTCAAGCCTAATGAACTATTAAACTTCCAACTTCTAAAACTAATGCAGAAACATACCAAACCAACTCTGATTGACCTAAAATTATCCACACAAGTCACAAATGACACAATGAACGTATTCCAACTTTTGGAACCAAAATCTGAGCCCGGTACCAACAAAGTCAACTCTCGATCAAACTTCTCAACCTTCCAAACCTTCAACTTTTCAACTTTCACCAATTCAAGACAAAACGACCTATGGACCTCCAAATCTAAATCCGGACATACTCGTAAGTCCAAAATCATAATACGAAGCTATCGAAACCATCAAAACTCCATTTCGGAGTCGTTTATACAAAAGTAAACATCCGGTCAACTCTTTCAACTTAAGCTTCCAACCTTGGGACTAAGTGTCCCAATTGACACTAAAACATCCCCGGAACCAAACCAGCCACCCTGGCGAGTCACGTAACCATAAGTGAACATAGAATAAGCAATAAATAGGGGAACGTGGCTACAACACATAAGGCGACTAGCTGGATCGTCACATTCTTTCCCTCTTAAGCAAATGTTCATCCTCGAATAGGTCTAGAATCATACATGGAGTCTTAAATAGGCATGCATATCTATTGCACATCTTTCGCTCGATCTCCCAAGTAGCCTCCTCGACGAGTTGGCCTCTCCACTAAGCCTTCACTGAAGCTATATTCTTTGATCTCAATTTTTGAACCTTCCGATCCAAATGGAAACCGGCTCCACATCATAAGTTAAATCACCATCTAGTTGTCTCATGCTGAAGTCCAAAACATGAGATGGGTCTCCATAATACTGTCGGAGCATAGAAACATGAAACACTAGGTGAACACCCAATAGACTAGGAGACAATGCAAGCTTGTAGGCCACCTCTCCAATCCTCTCAAGCACCTCAAAAGGGCCAATATACCGAGGGCTCAACTTGCCTTCTTCCCGAACCTCATAACACCCCTTCATGGGTGAAACTCTAAGCAATACCTTCTCTCCCACCATATAGGCAACATTATGGACCTTTCAATCAGCGTAGCTCTTCTGTCTAGACTAAGCTGCACGAATTCAATCCTGAATCAACTGGACTTTCTCTAAGGCATCCTAAACTAAATTGGTACCCGACAACCTAGCCTCTCCCGGGTAAAACCAACCAACTGGAGAATGACATCGTCTTCAATATAAGGCCTCATAAGGAACCATCAGAATGCTCGATTAGTAGTTGTTGTTATTGTAGGCAACTCTGCAAGTGGTAGAAATTAATCCCAAGAACCCTTGAAATCCATAACACAAGCGCGTAGCATATCCTCAAAAATCTAAATGGTGCGCTCAGACTGTCCGTCCGTTTCGGGGGTGGAATTCGGGAATTCTATACTCAACTCAACCCGCATGACTAACTCTCGTTGCACTACTCTCCAAAACTGCAATGTAAACTGCATGCCCCGATCAGAAATGATGGATACCGGCATACTGTAAAAACAATCTTGCGGATAAAGATCTCAACCAGCTACTCCAAAAAATAGGTTGTCACAACCAGAATGAAATGCGCAGACTTAGTCAACCGGTCCACAATCACCCAAACACCATCAAATTTCTTCAAAGTCCGAGGAGCCCAACAACGAAGTCCATGGTAACGCGCTCCCATTTTCACTCAAGAATCTCAAGTCTCTGAAGCAAACCTCCCGGCCTCTGATGCTCGTACTTCACCTGCTGACAGTTCAATCATCAAGCAACATACTTCACTATATTTTTCTTCATTCTCCTCCACCATTAATATTGCCTCAAGTCCTGATACATCTTCGCAGCACCCGGATGAATGGAATACCGCGAATTGTGGGCCTCCTCAAGAATCAACTCATGTAACCCACACACATTGGGCACAAAAATCTGACGCTGCATCTGCAACACCCCATCATCTCTAATAGAAACCTCATTGGCATCATCGTGCAAGATCGTGTCCTTAAGGAGAAGCAAATGGGGGTCATCATACTGACGCTCTCTAATGTATTCATACAAAGAAGACCGAGAAACCACGCAAGCATGAACCCAACTAGGCTCCGAAACACCTAATCTCACGAACTGGTTGGCCAAATCCTAAACATCTTATTCTAGAGGTCCTTCACCAACTAGAATATATGCAAGGCTACCCAAACTCACTGCCTTTCTACTCAAGGCATTGGCCACCACATTAGCCTTCTTGAGATGATACAAAATTGTGATATCATAGTCTTTCAACAGCTCCAACCGTCTCTACTACCTCAAATTTAGATCCTCCTACTTAAAAAGTGTTGCAGAATCTGATGATATCTAAATACCACACAAGATGTTCCATAGAGATAATGCCTCCAAATCTTCAATGCATAAATAATAGTTGTCGACTCTAAATCATGAACGGGGTAGTTCTTCTCATGGTGATTCAACTGGCATGAAGCATAAGCAATTACCCTACCCTTCTGCATCAAGACACACCCAATACCAATCCGAGGGGCATCACAATACACCATATATGAACCCAATGTTGAAGGAAAAATTAAAACTGGAGTTGTGATCAAGGCAGTCTTGAGCTTCTGAAAGCTCTCCTCACACTTATCAGACCATCTGAATGGAGTACCCTTCTGGGTCAATCTAGTCAAAGGTGCACCAATGGACGAGAAGCCCTCCACAAAATGGCGATAATATCCGGCCAAACCAAGAAAACTCCGAATCTCAGTAGCTGAAGATAGTCTGGGCCAACTTTGAACTGCTTCAATCTTCTTCGGATCCACCTTGATCCCCTTACTGGACACCACATACAACAATGCTACAGAATCAAGCCAAAACTCACACTTGGAGAATTTAGCATAAAGCTTCTTCTCCCTCAACATCTAGAGTACAATCCTCAGATGTTGCTCATGCTCCTCCTGGCTACGGAGTACACTAGGATATCATCAATGAATACTATGACAAAAGAATCAAGATATGGCTGGCATACACTGTTCATCATATGCATAAATGCTGCTGGGACATTCATCAGCCAAAGGACATCACAAGGAACTCGTGTGATCATAGCAGGTCCTGAATGTCATCTTCAGAATATCAGAATTCCAAATCTTCAAGTGGTGATACCCAGACCTCAAATCAATCTTTAAAGACACTCTAGCTCCCTAAAGCTGGTCAAATAAGTCATCAATGCGTGGCAAAAGATACTTGTTCTTAATTGTAACTTTGTTCAATTGCCTGTAATCACTGCACATTCGCATAGCACCATCCTTCTTCTTCACAAACAGAATAGGTGCACCCCGAGGCGATACATTATGCCTAATGAATCCCTTATCAAGTGGCTCCTGAAGCTGTTCTTTCAATTCCTTCAACTCTATTGGTGCCATACAATACGGAGGAATAGAGATGGGCTGAGTGCCCGGCACCAAGTCAATACCAAAATCAATGTCCCTATCAGATGGCATGCCTGGTAGGTTAGTTGGAAACACATTCGGAAAGTCTCTCACTATCGGTACAAACTCAATAGTAGGAGTATCGCACCAAGATCCCTCACAAAGGCCAAATATGCCAAACATCCCTTTTCAACCATCTGCTAAACCTTCAAATATGAAATTACTCTACTGGGAACGTAGTCTAGAGAACCCCCTCCACCCAACCCTCAAAAAACTCGTCATCGCCAATGTCACGGTCTTAGCATGAGAATCAAAATAGCATGACATGGTGACAACCAAGCGATGCCTAAAAACACATCAAAATCAACGATACTAAGTAGTAAAATATCAACTCTCATCTCTAATCCCCCAGTCACCACACATGACCAATATACACGATCCACAATAATAGAATCATCCACCAGCATAGATACATGAACAGGTGTAACTAAGGAATCATGGGACATATCCAAATAACGAGCAAAGTACGATGATACCTATGAATAAGTGGAACTAGGGTAAAATAATATGGAAGCATCCTTGTGGCACACTGAAACAACACCTATGATCATGGCATCTAAGGCAACTACCTCTAGCCTGGCTAGAAATGCGTAGCAATAGGCCTGACCACCGCCTAATCAACCTCCCCCTCTAGGGCAACCTTGAGCTGACTGGCCCCACCTCGAGCTGGTTGTGCATGGTGTAGCTGTTGGTGCTGGAATCATAGGTTGAAATCTCTGCTGTGGAACCTTACTCAATAGTTTGGGGCAATCTCTATTGGGATGACTCAAGTCTCCAACAACCCTTCCTGACAGGCTGCTAACCTTGATAACCCAAAGAACTACTTGTGGAACCCTGGGTAGATGAAGCATGGTAAGAACTCTGTGCTAGCAACGCACTGAATGATGACTGAGCTGGGCATGCACTGTAGGAACTATGGCTAACTGAAGAACCACAAGGAACATGGTGAACTATTTGAACGGGTCTATAAGGACGACCCCTAATGTGATAGGACTGCTCTCCAGATGAGGCACTACTGAAACCACCTGAACTACAAGGCCTCTTGGCCTCTCTCTCCTCATGCTCATGATTGCGAACCAACTCTAGGTGTCTAGCAATATCAACCACCTCGTCAAACCTAGCACCCATCGCAATCTCCCTAGTCATGATGAAACGTAATCCATTGTTGAGGCCGCCAATGAACCTCTTAATCCTCTCCCTCTCAGTGGGAACCAACCATACCATGTGACGAGCCAACTCTGAAAACCTCATCTCATACTGAGTCACTATCATACCCTCTTGGCGTAGCTGCTCAACGGCCTACGCAACTCCTCTCTATGAGTCTGTGGGACCAACTTCTATAAGTAGAGAACTGAGAACTCATGCCATGTAAGTGGTGCTTCATCGGCTGGCCTGCTTAACTCATAAGCATGGGACAATCGGTAGGCTGCCCCGGTCAGCTGAAAAGCAATGAATGAAACCCCACTTCCATCAAAAGTACTCACTATGCGAAGAATCTGCTGACACCGGTCAATAAAATCCTGAGCATCCTTCGACTCCACTCCACTAAACTTTGGAGGCTTAAGCCTCCCAAACCGCTCCAGTCTCTTCTGCTCCTCATCACTCATATGTGGGCCAACCAAGGCCCGAGCAGCTGCAACCGGCTGGGCTGTTAGCACCCCCAGTGTTTGGAGTCCTTGAGCTACCTGCTTTGGAGTATGGGCGGTGGGAGTATGAGCACCTTTCCCGGCTTGAGAAGTGGCTGGTGCAGCTGGAACTGAGACTAATTGAGCAAGGCTCGTGCATACAGTCAAAATGTAGGCCAAAGCCTCCTAAAGGCTTGGAATCACAATGGGAACAACTGGTGCATGAGCCGGTCCCACCGGCTTGACCACATCTGGTACCTGCTCATGAGTTGGAGCAACTAGTGGCTCCACGGGTGCTGCACTACAAGCCGCAATGCGGCCTCTACAGCGGTTCCGGCCTCTCGCGGCCCTAGCTGGTGGTATTGGTGGTCGTCCACCTGGTCTGGTCACACGTGTTCTCACCATCTATGAGAGAATAAAAGAATAGAAATTCAGGTTCCAAAATTAACAATTCCTATGACAAAGAATACAAGAAAATAAAGTTTTCTAACGGTTCGCTAGCCTCTCGAAGATAAGTACAGACATTTTCACACCAATCCACAAGACTCTACTAAACCTACTCATGACTTGTGAACTAAGTAACCTAGTGCTCTGTTACCAACTTGTCATGATCAAAAATCTCAATCCGTCATGATGGCGCCTAACACAATTACTAGGTAAGCCGACAATCACATTACAACTAAACATTTGAGTAAAACAGGTTTAATAAACTCAATAACGAAAATCTCATAAATATTTGATAAAGTAACTGAAACTCTACTACAACCATCCCAGCACCTGGTGTCAACAAGTACATGAGTACTACAATATCTCAACATAAAACAAACTCTAGTGTAACTGTCTGAATAGTAGAACAGTACTAAAGAAAATAAAAGGAAGGAGAATCAAGGTCTACGAGCGTCATAGCAGCTACCTCAAAGTCTCCGAGCAGGTACTAGCAACAAATCTAGCAATCACTGCATCCAGTGGTATTTAAATCTGTACACGAAGTGTAGTGTGTAGTATGAGTACAACCGACCCAATATCTCCATAAGTATCGTAGCTAACTTCGACGAGGTAAAAGAAGCACGAATTATAAATGATGTTAGCTATCACCTGTACAGCTTCACCTTTTTAACAAGTACAAAAAAAATAATAAATCAAGTCATAAAGCACAGGAAGAAGCATCTCTGTGTGTATGTGTACAGTTTCTCAAATACCTTGCTCAGTCAGTATTCGGCATATAGAGATGATATGTAGTTAAATCAGGTAAATAATCAATGGAAATTGTAAGCAAAGATGAAAATCCAAAGAAACACTAGCCAGATTTCATCAACCTTCCCATCCATACCAAACCACTTATCAGTTTTCCTCAATATCCTTGTGTACACCATCAAGAGAGAAACATGAGAGAGTGACATTAGGGGGATGGATCCGTATTCACACAATGCACAGACAACTCACGTGTTGTACGGACAATTCACGTGCTAATATTATCAATAACTAGATCCGCACGGACAACGCACGTGCTGCATGGACAACTCACATGTTGCACAGACAACTCACGTGCTAATAGAATCAACCGCACAAGCAACTCATGTGCTGCATGGACAACTCACGAGCTAATAATCACAATTCACCCAGCGTGGTCACAGGCTACCAGTCCAGGTCATAACACAGAGAAAGTAAATATGCGGGTCTGGACTGGTATAACAAACATGTTATAGTGTAGGCATGTGCAATTTGGTGCTATCGCTACTAGAACAGACAATTTCCATCATAAATTAGCAGTTTATCAGGTTCAAACGGAAGAATAGCCTTAACAAAATCTCAAATATGGTACAAATAGCTCACAGAGGGGTACAAATAGGAGAAAAGTCTCAACTTCGAGCTTAACAATTATTTCAAGGCATGTCATAGCCTAAGCACTACCCCGAGCATGGAAATAGTACCTCAATGCACGAATATGGGCTTAACCCCACACATATACGCCACCCATAGCACGTAGCTATCACAAATAATATAGGCAACTAATGCCTCAATCAAGTTTAGATAAGATACTTACCTCAAGCAAGCCAAATTACTCCCTTAACAAGCCTTTCACGCGCGTATCAACCTCCGAAAGGATCGAATCTTGTCAAAATAATGTAATACTATTAATAAAAGCTATAGCAATAGATTCCAAATGATAAAGCTACAATCTTTAACCAAAATAAAAAATCAACTCAAAAAGTCAAACCCGGGCCTACACCTTGGAACCCGTCAATATTAACAAATTCCGAACACCCATTCAATTACGAGTCCAACCGTACCAAAATCATCCAATTTCGACCTCAAATCGACCTTCAAACCTTCATTTTTCATTTTTGTAAAGTTTCCACAAAATTTCCAATTTCTTCACTTTAATTCACTAATTAATGCTAAAGACAAAGATGGAATCATGATATAACAAAAAATCCGATTCAAAAATATTTACCCCGATCCAACACGTGAAAATCCCCTCAAAAATCGCCCAAAACCAAACTCTCCAACTCAAAATATGAAAATAATATAACCCTCGATTTAGAATTTTAAATTTGCTTCCTTAATTACACATCGCGACGCGAACATCCTTCGTGATTGCGAATAACAAACATCATCAGCAACAAAAACCTTCTACATGAACGTTCTCACAAGGCTGTGAACGCAGTGACAAATCATCCAAACCTACGCGTTGGCGGACAGCCTCGCGCGATTGCAATGAACAACCATCTGCAAATCCCAGGCCTCTCCTACCTTCTTCGCGACCGCGTCCATACACCCGCATTCGCGTTTCACAAAAGCTCAGAACTCCGCGATCACGTCCACAACCACACGAATGCATAGAACAAATGCCCAGATGCTAGAAAAGACTCTTCATGATCGCATCCCGCTTCTCGCGATCGCGAAAGAGGAAACCAGAAGCAAAAATATCAGCAATCCAATAAAGTCCAAAATGAGTCTGAACTTGATCCGAATCACACCCGAGGCCCTCGGAACCCCATCCAAATATACCAACAAGTCCTAACAAACAATACAAACTTAGCCGAAGCCTCAAATCACATCAAACAATATTGAAATCATGAATCGCACCCCAATTCGAGCCTAATGAACTATTGAACTTCCAACTTCTAAAACTAATGCTGAAACATATCAAACCAACTCCGATTAACCTCAAATTTCACACACAAGTCAGAAATGATACAACAAACCTATTCCAACTTTCAGAACCTAAGCCCGGTATCAACAAAGTCAACTCTTGGTCAAAATTCTCAACCTTCCAAACTAACAACTGTCCAACTTTCACTAATTGAAGCCAAAACGACCTACGGACCTCCAAATTCGGACATACGCCTAAGTCCAAAATCACCCTTTGAATCTATCAGAACCATCAAAACTTCATTCCGGAGTTGTTTACACAAAAGTCAACATCCGGTCAACTCTTTCAACTTAAGCTTCCAACCTTATGACCAAGTGTCTCAATTCACTCCGAAACATCCCCGGAACCAAACCAACCACCCTGACGAGTCACATAACCACAAGTGAACATAGAATAAGCAATAAACAGGGGAATGGGGCTGCAATACATAAGACGGCCAGTTGGGTCGTCACAAATGTTTAATTTTTTATCCTTTGAATATTTAGTTAAGGATTTATTAATAATGTATTAGTTTTATTTAATATTGAATAAGTGAATTATGTATAATTTTTGAGATTCGAAATTTGAATAATTTTTTTATCTTTTATATGTAACATTAAAAAATAGATAATTTTTGTCTATAACAATCAAATAATATTTAAACATTAAAGTTTATTATACATATGTTTAATTGTATTTTGCTTTTGTAAACTCTTCCTTCACGAGACTGTTTTGTAAAATCTTAATGTGGCACCCAGATTTGCGTCACCTATTGAACTTGTACCCACTTTTGAAAAAGATTTAACAGATGCCCAATTTTCGGATAATGTCAGATACATACACTTTTCTTTTCTTATTTACTGTTGTTTTCTTATTCTTCTTCTTCTTCTTCTTCTTCTTCTTCTTCTTCTTCTTCTTCTTCTTCTTCTTCTCCTCCTCCTAATTTGCAAAATGGGTTTGTTAAATTTATTGTTATTTTGACAATTTGATAATTTAGATTTGTTCTTTATGATATTTGAAAGTTATTTTTCAAGTTTGAGCCCATTTGGAGCAGATTTAGATATTGAATAGTGTATTGGATTGTTGAAATTCGAAGAACAAGTTTATGTTTCAGAACTTAAGATTCGAAATCTAAGTATTCAATAGATTGAACTAGATAAGATTTAAATTTCTGAAGTTGCATTTGAAAGATAGAAGAAGTTCATATTTGATTTTTGAAGTTGAATTGAAAAGATTGAACTACTTCCGATTCAAATTTCTAAAGTTCCACTTGAGAGATAGAAAAATTTAAATTTGATTTATGATGTTACATTAAAGAAATTGAACTAATTCAGATGCGAGCAAAATTTTGTGCAATGTAGGTGTTTACGTAAACGGTATAGTTGAATTTATATGTGGTTTCTAGAAAAATGAATTAATTTGATAGATCCTGAAATAATAAAATAATCGAAGAATTATGCAATACATAGCCTTAGGATATAGACGAAATAGCAGAAGCAACAGTTCCGGGAACTAGATTTCCAGGCACAACAACAACGAAATCAAAAAGTAAGAAGATAAAATTGTGAGCTTTGTATAGAATGTAGCGTAACTTTGCCAGAAAATTCATGTCTTTTACAATGATAACTGATCTCACTATTTATAGCTATGAAGGAGGTCATAGGATCATGCTCTTCTTTAATGTCAATAATGAGGGAGATTGATGAAGATGTAACGGTAAACATAAATGCTAAATTCCCTGTAAGGGGTAATATCTCTTAATGCCATGGAATATTCTCTATTAAATGATATCGGGCGAAGAACATATATCACATCTTTATGAGCGTTATTCTTTCCGGTGACAAACGAAATAGTTGCCTTCGATCTTTGGCTATCCTCTCGTCTTAGGTTCCATGTGTCCCGTTTTTGGAGGGCCACGTATCATAGCATATTTTACCCTATACAGATAGTCCCCCTTCTTTCGGTGACATACCTTTGTGTTACCAGGAAGTTGGTAGAAACCCTCTTTTGGCGGGAATTACTATAATTCCCTCTGAAGACTTTTGATGGTTGATTAGACGCATGTCTCTCCGTATTTAATGCTCCGAACACACTTCATCCCATGATTCAGCACAATATTTTTCGATTATCGAGGTAATCATGGCCATTAGTTAAGCCGCCAAAACTTTTACTTATACGTATCAACCTTCTCCCTTATACTTCATAATTTTTCAAGCTTCCCTTATCTAACTTGTATCTTGCTCAAATAAAAAACCTTCTCCTTCTTCCATACAACGGCTTCTTCCTCAAAACATACCGGTTTTTCAAAGAGTAAGAACAAGGCTGAGAACTCTGCTCCTCCAACAGTGGGCTCCATTATCCCTAGAAGTCTTATTACCACAAAAGACTTCGAAGAGAAATTCCCTACTGAGAACTATGCTCCTCTAACAGTGGGCTCCATTATCCCTAGAAGTCTTATTACCACAAAAGACTTCAAAGAGAAATTCCCTACTGCTAACTCTTGTACATGGGCCGTCAGTAGGTACCCTTCTTCCACACGTCCTTCTAGCATTTCTGCTATGAAGGAAGACTGTCGCTGCCATGACTTGGATATTATTGCTCCTGATCTATCGGAGCGAGTCACCCTGCCCAAGGAGGGTTTTACATATTCTTACACGTATCCCTTTACTTTGGGTGCATTCTCCTTGAGCTGAGAGCTTGACTCCATGATTGCGGAGTTTTGCCTACCAAGTGTGTTTGGCACAAGTAAGTCCTTCTGTGTGGAGGAAGGTTGCTTGCCTTCGGTATTTGTGCCAGGAGACTGGAGATGAGCTAACCTTAGCTCATATGATGAATCTCTATTCTCCCAAAATCTCCCGCGGGGGAATGATAAACCACTGCAAACGTGGCCACCATGCTTTATTGTGTAGCATGGGCGATGACAACGACCGTGGGTGGATGGAACGGTTCGTTGCAGCTGCCACCAATGACATCATTCCGGCAATGACTCCATCCATTCTGGTTGCTTGGAACACTCACTCGTAAGCTCTTTGTTTAGTATTTCATTTTACTAAATATTTTTCTATAGCCATATTGATCTTCCATCCTTCTCCTCGTTCAGCAACTCGATGGATCCAACCTATGGTTGAAGGTTTGGGCCGGTAGGTACAAAAGATCTTGGACGTTATGATGCCTGAGACTCGCTTGTGGAAAGAATTGGCCCCTCAATATGGGTGGAAGGCCCAGAATCATGGTAATTCAAACTGACCTTGTTTTAATTTTTCATGTGAAGAACTTGATTGATCCCTTCTAACCTGTCTACGAAATTAGGTCTACCCGTGGGCTCTGTTGCTATTCCTAAGGAGGATAACCTTGGCTGATCCTGCTGATGCAGCGAGGCTACTTCAGGAGGCGCTTACTCGAACAAGTGTCTCGAGGCCTGCTTTAGGAGCAAATGTTTCTTTACAGAGTCCCCGGCCGGAAGACAAACAACCAAATAGAAGACGCTCCTCCGCAGCCGGGGAAAAGAATAAGAGGGCGAGGACGGATGCCCCCGAGTCATCTCGATAGTGATGCTGACTGGCATTCCTTCCAGGCCGGTCATAGACACCGTGACGATCGACGATGATGAAGAAGCTAGTGATGAAGGAGCTTCTCTACATAGAAGACGATTATCCTCATCATCTCAACAGGATGCTCGACCTGTTGAGATAGTTACACCAACTGAGGACGATGCCTCGACACTTTGGGGAGAGTTTGATTTGGTAAATAATGTCAAATCCTGTTTTCTGGCCCCAATTGCTGTGCCCGGTACTACGGGGCTGAGTACCGGGTCCCTACCATATTTGGTTGGTAAGCATCCAACAACCAGCACTGCATTTGATGCAGCTCCTTCTTGTTCTTCAACTCTATCAGCTTCATCTCCATCTTCACCAACACCAGCAACTGCTACATCACTTCCATCTTCATCTACTCTTCCACCAGCAATTGCTACATCATCTCCACCGGCCGTACCTGACCATGAAGAAGGTGTTCCTCTTCCACAATCTCCAATTCATGGAAATTTGGGGCAAAAGTATGTTGCCCCTTCTGAAGATCCACAAAGAAGGAGGAATGTTACTCTTTTGGTCTCTATTGGATGCAACTTGCGATCCCAGCAGGTGGAGCTTGCTAATTATCTGAAGCCTTCGACTTCAGAGAAAGACTAGGAAAAGATTCAACCACTCTCGGGAGAGTGTTTGTTAAACAACGCCATGCACAACGCCGCAGCAGTACGTTCCTTTCTTCCTTTATTACTCCTTCTATTTTTGGGTATGAACATATCTTGAATTTTACCCTTCTTACTTTGTAGTCCAACTTTCTTGCTTCCGAGGGCCTTCAGAGATTGATCCTGAATCAACTTTTGGCAGAGCAGGAGCAACATGTCGCTCGCCTTTTGGAACTGGAAGCCAAAGCTACTAAGGTTGTTGTATTAGAAGCTCGTTTGCGACAAAGCGAGCAAGAAGTGGTAAACCTTAGCCAAGAAATTGGCCAGCTGAGGGTTAGATTTGACGAAGCCAGGGCCAAATGGGCTGAAGTCCATAATGTTGTTCGTGCTGCAACCGAACGCGAGGTTGCCTCAGCTGAAAGAGTGATCCTAAAATCCAAAATTGAAGAGCTTGTTGCTACGGGGGCGAAACACGCCCAGTTAGAAGAGAAGTACAGGAAAACTATCGAGCATAATAGACTTTTTAGTTCAACTGTCTATGACCTTGATGTTTGCCTCAAATCTGCTAGGTCCGCCCGAGGAAATCTTTCTGCAGAGGTAACCCAACTCAAAGAAGAACTTAAGCGTCGAGCGGCTTCCCTCATCGGTGAGAAAACTTACGCTATGGACAGCATGAGCAGAAAAACATTGGAAGAGGCCAAAGCTGGTGTCATTGATTTTGATGCCGAAATTGCTAAGGCGGGTGAGCTTAAATTAGCTGCTAAAAGTGGACTCCCAGCGAGGTCTGATGCACCTGGTCCTTTTGGTTCCTGTTCCGAGTTCTTGGGAACTGAAGAAGAATCGGAGGATGATGATGCTGAAGGCCAAAATGTTGAGCCACAGGTAGGTCCGTCTACTTCTCCCGGGGGCACAAGCACTTCTCTTCCTCCTGGTTCCGGAGATACTGCAGTTTAGCTTTTTTTTTCTTTTTCAAATTCTTGTACTTGTGCCGTTTTGACATGTTTTTGTAAATAAAAACATCTTTTTCTCAAGTACTGTTTGAGTCTTCCTTTCGTTTGAATATTCATGCAAGTCTTTAATGTTTGCATTTTTTTCCATTTGCTTAAGAATTTTGCGCAAGCTTTTCTGTTTTGCGTCTTATTATGTGAAGCCTTGGCTGTATTCTCCCCGAAAGCATTTTTGTGTCTGGGCATCACCCATTTTTGTGAGGGCTTTGATAAGTATTTAGGCAAGTTTACTTTTTGCGTCCTTTTGTATACGGCTTCAGGTGTATCTTTTCCTGAAGGCATTTTGATTCCTGGCATAAATTCTTTCGAAACTAACCCTTTAACATGAGGGTTTTTATAAGTGAGAGCACTCTTATGTTTACGGTGCTCTTGAAGAGGACGTCTCTTGTTCATTACGGCACTAGCATTTGAAGTACTTGTTTAACTTTCAAATGATAAAGTTAATTCATTGCTCAGACAAGAAACAAGATAAAAACAAAAATATTTCATATTATTCCTTCTATTTTCAAAAAGTACATAAGCATTTGCTATGCGGAATAGAAATTGCCATTACTTGTGGGTAACTTGTACAACTTATTTCTACGGGACTGGCCGCGCTGTCCCCAGTCCCGATGATGCAATGATATATCTGGTTTTTCGTTTCTCGGTCGACGTGGCAATCATTGTCGTATCCTCATATCATTCCCCCCAGTGTTCGAATCCGTAGAGTGCGAACTGTAACACTGGAATCTTGTATCTTCGAAGATTCTTCTAAAGCATTGCTAGATAGTCCTTAACTTGGTAACATGCTTTACTTCCCCTTAGGAATTTATGCTATCGAGCTAAGGACTATCTAACAACCCTCTAGTGGTTTGTGCTCGTGAACGATCAGGTAACCTTTGCTCAATAGCAAACTTAACTTCCTGGTGGGAATTTGCTATAGAGCAAAAGATTATCTAACCATCCCCGAGTGGATTTTTGCTTGTGTGCCTTGCTATTAAAGGTTTTATTACTGCTGTCTTCATAGTATGCTTTCTGTTGCTGCCTCGTTAAAAACCTTGCCAGAAAAATCTAATTGGAACAAAAACTGAACGAAGGAAAAAAGAGTGCAGCACATACTTTTTGATCGAATAATGTTCATCAGCAATAATATCTTTTGAGGTGTGCCACTTTCCAATTGCTGGGCAACTTTTCTCCATTTTGGTTTTCCAACTCATATGAACCTTTCCCGATGATAGCTGAAACCCGGTAGGGGCCTCCCACATTGGACCTAGCTTCCCCGCGTTGAGCTCCCGGGTGTTTTGAGTTACTTTCCTTAGGACCAAGTCTCCTACTTTGAAATAACGGAGGTTGGCTCTTCGATTATAATACCGGTCCATTCTCTGCTTTTAATCTACCATTCTTACATGCGCCAAGTTCCTGACTTCATCGAGCAGTTTCAAGTTGACTAACATTGCTTCATTATTCAATTCTTCATCTGCTTGGAAATATCCCAAGGTGAGTTCCCATAATTCCACCGAGATTAAAGCTTTTGCACCGTACACAAGAGAAAAAGGGGTTTCCCATGTGCTTGACTTGGCCGTAGTTCGGTATGCCCATAGAACTCAGGGTAATTCCTCGGGCCAGTTACCCTTAGTTGCTTCCAACCTTTTCTTGAGGTTTTGAATAATCACTTTGTTCATTGACTCTGCTTGAGTATTTGCGCTCGGATGATAGGGTGAAGATGTGATCCTCTTTATTTTTAAATCTTGGAGGAACTTTGTAATTTTTGCGCCGATAAACTGTGGCCCATTGCCGCATGCTATCTCTTACGGTATTCTGAACCTTTCCGGGAGACGGTGGCAGTGGTCCGACAATGTCCATCCCCCATTTTATGAATGGCCACGGGGACAAAACCGAATGTAAGGGTTCTACCGGTTGATGGACCAGTGGTGCATAGCGTTGACACTTCACATTTTCGTACGAAGTCTTTGGCGTCTTGTTCCATGCGGGACCAATAATATCCTGCCCTTACCAACTTCGGCACTAAAGAATCTGCGCCCGAGTGGTTGCTGCATATCCCTCCGTGAACCTTCTCATGACATAGTTTGCTTCGAATGCCCCTAAGCTTTGGGCCAGCGGGCCTTGAAAATATTTTCTATATAATTGTCCTCTTTGAAGCTATATCCCGCTGCTTTGGCGCGCAGCGCCCGGGATAGTTTGGGGTGTTCAGGTAACTTCTCGTGTTCAAGATAATTGATGATTTCATTCCTCCAGTCCCAGAACAGATTAGTCGATTTATCTCATAGTAACCATTTGTATCCAGGATTAAGTTCATCATTTGTACTACCATCCTGGACTCAGATCCCTTTATTTCCGTCGATGATCCTAGGTTTGCCAATGCATCTCCTTCTGCGTTATCTTCCCTTGAGATATGAGTAATTGACCATTCTCGGAATCACGCCAACAGAGCCTGAACATTTACCACGCATTGTTTCATGCGCTCCTCTTTGGTCTCGAAGATCTCGTGGAACTAATTTACCACTAGTTGTAAGTCGCATTTGATTTCGATGACCTTGGAGTCAAGTCCCCGGGCCAATTCGAGCCCTGCAATCAAAGCTTCATACTCTACTTCGTATTTAGTTAAATGGACCGTCTTAATGGCTTGCCTTAGGATTTCTCCCGAAGGCGTGATTAGGACTATATCGAGCTCGGACCCCTTTACCTTGGAAGCTCCGTCCATGAATAAGGTCAAAACCCCTGATGTCGATTATGACACCATTGCTGCCTCCTTGCGACTTAATTACAGTCCTTGGTTTATATTTTATGTCAAATTCAGTCATTTCGACGGCCCATTTGGCCAATCTATCCGAGAGCTCGGGTTTATGGAGGATGTTCTACAAAGAAAAAGTAGTCACCACGGCTATCGGGTGGCATTGGAAGTAGGGCCTCAGCTTCCGAGTGGCGACTACGAGAGCTAAGGCCAGTTTCTCCAAATGTGGGTGACGAGTTTCTGCTCTCCTTAATATTTTACTAAAATAATAAATGGGGGATTGCGTACCTTCGTTCTTTCGGACTAAAATCGCACTTACTGCAACTTCCGAGACCATGAGACAAAACCAGCAATGTTTCACCTTCTTTTGGTTTTGAAAGCAATTGAGGGCTTGACAAATATTTCTTTAAATCCCTCAAAGCCTGCTAGCACTCCAAGGTCCCCTCAAAATTATTTTTCTTTTTGAGCAGTGCGAAGAAACGATGACACTTTTTCGATGACTGGGAAATGAACCTGCTCAAAGCTGTCAATCTCCCCGTAAGCCTTTAGACTTCCTTCACGCTTGATAGTTGGTACGGGATATCTTCTATGGACTTGATCTTATCGGGGTTTACCTCAATTCCCCTTTGTGATACTAGAAATCCTGGAAACTTACCAGAGCTGACCTCGAACGCACATTTCTCGGGATTAAGTTTCATAATGCTTCCTTAGGACGTCGAAAGTTTCTTGCAGATGCTTAAGATGATCACCTGCATTTAAAGACTTAACGAGCATATCATCTATATAGACTTCCATAGTTTTTCCTACTTGATTTTCAAACATCTTTTTCAGGAGCCGTTGATAAGTGGCTCTGGCATTTTTCAACCCGAAGGGCATCATATTGTAGCAATATATATCGAAATTTGTTATAAACAAAGTTTTTTCCTGATCCTTCGGGTTCATCTTAATTTGGTTGTACCCGGAATAAGCATTGAGGAAACTCATTAACTCGTACCCGGCCGTGGCATTAATTATTTGATCAATGTTTGGCAGTGGGAACGAGTCTTATGGGCACGCCTTGTTAAGATCTTTATAATCTACACACATACGAAACTTATTGTTCTTCGTAGGAACTACTACTACATTGGCTAGCCAGTCTAGATATCTTACCTCTTGATCGAACTGATATTAAGTAAGCGGCTTACCTCTTCTTTGACGAATTTATTCCTGGCTTCGGCAATCGGGCGTTTCTTTTGTCTTACCGGAGGTAGGCTGGGATCCAAGCTTAACTTGTGTATGGCTACCTCTGTTGGGATGCCTGTCATATCCTCATGCGACCATGCAAAACAATCAGCGTTAGATTTAAGGCATTTAATAAAGCCGGACCTGAGTTCTGGGTGCAGTCCTATCCCCAAGTGGAATTTCCTTTTTAGGAATTCGTCGAACGATGCCACTTGCTCCAGCTCTTCCACTGTGGACTTCGTTGCCTCGGTCTCTTCTAGAACTTGAAAATATCTCGGCACTTGATAATATTCTGACGTCTCTGCCACCCGGGCTAACTTCATCTAGTTCGGGAGTAGGTGCTGGTCCCTGTAATTACTATGCCACATGTTCTTTTGCTTTTCTACTGGAGACTGAAATTGCATTCATCTCCCTTGCTGCCGGTTGATCACCCCTTATCTGCTTAATTCTTTCGGGTGTTAGAAACTTCATCAATTGATGATACGTTGATGGAACAACTTTTATCTCGTGCAACTATGGCCTTCCCAGAATGATGTTGTATCCCATATCACCATCTACTATTTCAAAAAAAGTTGTTTTCATTGCTCCTTCAGCATTCGTGAGTAATAAAATTTCTCCTCGGATTGTCACACTTGCGAGGTTGAATCTGACGAGGAGCTTTGTGGCCGAAATAATGCTTCCGTCGAGTTTAGCTTGCTCCAATACCCTCCATTGTATGATATTAGCTAAACTTCCTGTATTCACTAGAATATGTTTAATCTTAAAATCTAAATTACCAGTGAGTCTTTGTGTGGTAGCAGCAATCTATCTGCGTCCTCCTTTGTAAAAGTGATATCGTCTTCCCGAAACCTTTTGCTATGCGTTATTGATACTTTCATATTCTTTGCTGCTGAAAAGGTGACCCCGTTAATCTCGTTCCCTCTGAAGATCATGTGATTGCTTGACGCAGGGGATCTTCTTCTGCTTTCGAGGGTTCCACGTTGTCTCGGTTACGACCATAATTGTTCTTAGCTAGGTCACTCAAGAATTCTCTAAGGTGACCATTCTTCAATAATGTTGTCACTTCTTCCTGGAGGTGTTGACAGTCCCCTGTCTAGTGGCCATTCGTCCCGAGGTATTCACACCACAAATTGGGATCCTTCTGGCTGGTATCAGATCTCATCGGTTTCGGGAACCGTGCTTCTTTGACGTTTCTCATGGCCGACACCAACTCCACTATACTGACGTTGAAGTTGTATTCCGATAACTTGGGTAAGAAGGATCCCGCGATCCTAACACTTATTTATCCTGCAATGATCAATTGCTCTCACCATAATCAGTCCTCCTGTTAACGGCGAACCTGTCCATTGTCCGAAAACCTCTGTTGTGGCCTTCGAACCGTTTGTAGGGCAAAAATCGGCCCCTCGAAGTCCGTCTGTCTGCATCATAATCATCCTTTGGTGTTTCTCTATTCTTTTCTCGTCCTATGGTCGACGATGGAAAACCATCCTGATCATCTTTGATCCTTATTTTTGATTCGTACCGGTTGTGGACATCCGCCCAGGTCGTTGCTTGAAACTCGAGTGGGCTTTTTTTTAATTTCTGGGAAGCGTCTAAACTTCTCGAATTATCCCTTGGTGAATGGTTCAACCACCCATTCATCCGGGATAGCCGGGAGCAACATTCTCTCCTTCTGGAATCGGGTAACGAACTCTCGTAGCAGCTCGGACTCTCCTTGGGCAATCTTGAATATGCCAGCCTTTCGGGCCTGTGCTTTTCTAGTCTCGGCATGAACTTTGATGAAAGAATTCGTGAGCATTTCAAAGGAGTCTATGGAATGCTCGGGTAATAGCGAATACCATGTCAAGGCTCCCTCGTGAGGGTTTTTCCAAATTTCTTTAGCAACACAGCTTCAATTTCATGAGGAGCTAAATCATTTCCCTTTACCGCCGTTGTGTAGGTGGTAATATGCTCCTAGGGATATGAAGTTGCGTCATACTTCGGCGCTTCAGGCATTTTGAACCACTTCGGGATTGACTCTGGTGCCGCACTTGGCTTATATGGAAATTAAGTATACTTTTTTGAGTATGGACCTTTCAGCACTGTTAGCATGCCCGGGATCTGGTCCTTGCGGGTGTTCACTTCTCTCATAAACTGTAAGGTTCATTCTTGAAAGGACCATTCTCGTTGTTGAGGCCGGATTTGCTCCCTCCGTCCTATCGGAGCCAATTTCACCCCTGGGAGTGTTATTGTCGACCATCTGCGTCATTTGATTCGTGGGAACCCCGGGAGGAATTGGATCTCGTCTGCTTGTATTATTTGAAGCTCCCGACAATGACTGCTTCAACTCTGTCATAACCTTATCCTATAGTGTGAGGTGGCCTAGAATGATCGCCTGTTGCTCTTGCAAGATCCTTATCGCATCAACGACGTGTTCCTCATCAGCATCATCGGGAGTGGTCTCCCGAACATGTCGAGGATATTGCCTGTCATGCACCGGTGTAGCATCATTTCCCTCATTATGGGTGTCACTAATTGAGTCCTCGAAATGCAGCTGATCCCCTCGAATCTTGGGGTTGTGCATGGATGTTATCTGCCATTTCTTATGATTTATTTCTAAGACAAAATAATCAAAACACATTAGTAAAAAAGGCAAGGATCAATTTAATTACACGGCTGTCTAGGCTCCATGGTGGGCGCCAAACTGTTTACCCGTAAAACGGTCTGTTGAATTTATACGTGATTTTTAGACAAATGAATTAATTTGATCCTGAAATAATAAAATAATCGAAGAATTATGCAATACTTAGTCTTAAGATACAGACGAAACAACATAAGCAACAGTTTTGGGAATAAGATTTTTGGACACAATAACAACTAAATCAAAAAGTAAGAAGATAAAATTGTATTGAGCTTTGTATACAGGGTAAGTTTGCCCGACCTTTCTTTTGTGTTTCCTGTTGCGTTGCTCTGCCCCTTCAAAACTTGGGATATTGAAATTTGTCTCAAATTGGTGCAAAAGAATATTCTATGAAGTCGTATGATTATGATGATCTAACATCAATTTCCGCAACCCCGAAACACCCTAGTTTTATTCAGTTCTTACTTAAGCACCCACTTCTCAAAGAAGGAAGGAGCAGAAGAATCCCAAGACTCGACTTGAGAGGATCCTTCGTCGTTGCTTCCACTTTCTCTCTATACCCAAATCCATAATAAAGCTACAAATCTGAAATCAATTTAGATAGAGGGAAAATGGATAAGGTGACGGGTACAACCATAACAACGTCTGCAACAACGACAACGGGGTCTTCTGGGTCATCGTCAATTTTCACTAACTATCCCCTTATGTCTGCTCTCATTGCTTTCGCTCTCGCCCAATCCATTAAGCTCTTCACTTCATGGTACCCCGCCCCTTTCTTATTATTGATTGATCCCTAATGTCTGTTTTATTGTATTCAAGAACGATGTTGGTTTTGTATTGTTTGGCAAGATGTTTGATATCTCTAAATTTGGGCATTGTTAACTCTGATTCAGATCGTTAGTTTAAATGCTTTCGTGTTGGATCATGTATATAGATGTGAAAAGAATATTAAGAATAATAGATCAAACCTGCTTCAGGAACATTGTCTCTAAAATAGATATCTCTGTGGTAGTAATGGGGCAGTTGCACTAAGGAAGAGTGTTAGGGACTTGACAAAGGTGATCGGTACAAAACGCCAAGCCGGAGGCAAAGGAGAGTAGAATCTATGTCTGCCACATTTCTTCTTAACTGTTACATGTGTCCTTTTAATTTTCATTGGCATTTCAAAGGTATATCAACATTTATGCTTTACTATTCTCTGCTTATATTACAAGTGGATTACATGATTTAGACAGAGATCAGGCATTTTGAATGTGGTAATGAAAAAGGATTACTTACAGGTACAAGGAAAGACGATGGGATCTTAAGCAACTCATTGGATCTGGTGGAATGCCATCATCCCATTCAGCAACTGTAACTGCTCTAGCTGTGGGTATTGGTTTGCAGGAGGGCTTCGGGGAAGCGCTCTTTGCTTGTGCATTGGTTTTAGCGTGTGTGGTATAATCTCTCTCTCTCTCTCTCTCTCTTATTGTTAGACTTCCACCACTTCTACGTATAACATTTACTGCATTCTAGAAAGAAACAGTTCTCAGCTTGTACATGCCCCATCACTGGAACTCAAATGTAAATATTTGGTGCCTGTAAGTTTTGTACATGCCTCATAACAGAAAACTCAGATTTTATATATTAATTCCTTAAGAGTTTTTACTCGCTGTATTGGTTTGGTTATTCATGATTCATGAACAACATATCATCTCAGGTTGTTAGTGATATTGTACCAGTGTACACAATAGAGGGGTTTTTCATGGAATTAGTTATATAGGATTATGGTGTGCAGTCTGTTTAAATATTCTTCCTGAATAAGGGATTTTTACCCTGTGCTAGTCACAGTAATTGTATCTAACCTTATAACTAGCAAACGCTTTTTAAGATTAACGATTGAATCCTACTCTTTGTTATGTAATAAAGCAAGGTTGAAATGTTGTAAATCTCTGACTTCGTAGCACTAAAATACATAGGTTATGAATAAATCTGAATCTCTGATGTTATTTATACAAGGAAACAAAGGCAGAAAGGGGAACACCATGCAATTGTCTCAAGCGGCAAGAAGTGTATCTACTCTCACTAGTAGTACCTAGAACAAAGCCTGAGCCCTGAAGCAAGGTGTGAAGAACAAAGGCATGCATCATAGCTAAAGTTTGGCACACAAATATTTAAAAAAATGATTAATTTGTGAGGACCATGAGCTATATTATGAAAAGGTGGGCACCAAAAATAATCTAATGGTCAAACCAATAGATTAATTGTTAGGCAAATGTTTATTGATAAAGATATTGATTATAAGGAGTAGGAAATTAGAAATTAGTGTAAGACACCTAGTATCTAAATCAAATTTAAAAACTTAATTGCATCTTTGGACCTGAAACTCAAACACGTAGATGATTTTTTGACACGATTGATGTGGTTTTTACTTCATATAACTCCCTTAATTGCAATTGCTTCAATTCCTATTCTGATATATTTATAGATTTTTAAATATTGTTTTCTCTCTTATTAAACAGGTAAATGATATATATACATACTTCACTAGTTTGGGACTGAGGCATAGTAGTTGTTGTTCTATACATACTTCACTAGAGCACATATCTCAATTGCGCTTTGTGCTTAAAGTTCTGAAAGTTGTTGGCAGTTTTCTACATTTGTCGTTTTTTAAAATACTACTTTTCTGTCAAAATCAACTTCTTTTGGTAAGTGCACATATTTAAATACTGTGTGTGGGGGGGGGGGGGG
>MCJB01006958.1:125105-151251 GCA_002018475.1 Nicotiana obtusifolia
GGGGGGGGGGGGGAATAAACATTATCAAATACAAGATTGTAGAATCTTGATATTACGACATTGCATATTAATATGCGTGGTAACACCTTAACCATTTAGCATAAAATAAATTTCAATGAAGAACAGAGTTATTTTCATGTTTTCAAGAGAAAGAATAAAGCTCAATGAAAAGTAAAATTAAAACCATCAACGATAAATTTCCTCTATCCTAGACCTAAAACCTTGTTAAGCTTCTGGTATCATTGTTGAATTATTGAATAGCAGGTGAAATGTTCAAAAAATTTGAAGCTTTTAGTTTTGGTGAAAAGAAAACAAAGCCTCCTTCTATTGGAGTAGGGTTTGTGCTAGACTTGTACACTGGTGACAGGTACACTGGGAAATGTGCAAGTATAAAAGATCTAAAATACCACCTTTCTGATTGATCATTGGTTATGTCTACTCTGGAATTAAGAGATAGAGAAAGGGAGAGTAACTCAAGTTCAGTATGTACTCAACAAGATCCCATAAAAGTTGACTTAAGACCATAAGTCTTGAAGTTACTTTTTGCATGTTGACTAGCTGGGATGTGGATCATGGCTTAAAATTGGGCTAAGTCTTACCAGCTATCTATGAAGGATATAGCAATGGTCCTCGTTGTTGATGTCACTGCTTGCCATCAGATTTACCTTCTCTGTTAAAATGATCCTAAGGATATAGCAATGGTCCTCGTTGTTGATGTCACTGCTTGCCATCAGATTTACCTTCTCTGTTAAAATGATCCTAAGGATATAGCAACGGTCCTCGTTGTTGATGTCACTGCCTGCCATCAGATTTACCTTCTCTGTTAAAATGATCCTAAAAAAAAAATGGATGCAGGCCTGACTACTGGTAATGGGAAGGGTCCTTTTGTTCCCATGTGCTCTTTTTGTTTTGGGTGGCATGTGACACTTAGAGTTGGTCAAGATGTCTATGAAATTCACCGGTCTATATTTTTTCCAAAGTAGAGTTTATCTTACTTTGTTGCTCAGCTTAATTTGTTGGGAAGGTGGGATAGATTTAATACTTATCTTTGGTTGTTTGATGCAAGAATAACCACTAGAAGGTTTATTAACATTAGATCAAATTGGTTCCTCATAGTAAGTCAAGATTCTTCTTATGTATTTTCCAAGGGTAAGTTTAGAGGCTGGTATTTCCGTCCTGTCTTCTGGCTAAAGATGTCCTTTTTCATGATGATCTAATACTACTCCCTTATGAGGAAATTGAGCATTTGGTCTTCTGTTGTATTTCTGGTAACCAAGAGATCTCTAATTTGGTAAATCTTGTGGCAGGTCATGTATGACGCCACGGGTGTAAGATTACAGGCTGGACGTCAAGCAGAGGTGTGATTCTCCTATCGATTTTGCTATGTGGATATCTGCTTTGACGTACAAGCATGCGGTCATGTTTATCAACTTACATGCATGCTGCGCTGCTTACATTTTGTCTACAGGAATTCTCAAGCAGAGACTTGCAATCCTTTCAGTTCTTTTAGAATAGCACTTTACTCAATTGCTCAGATTTCTTTAAGCATTACCAAAATTCAGCTGAAACTCTCTGTTCCTTTTCTTTTCAGGTTCTGAATCAAATTTTATATGAACTTCCTTCTGAACATCCTCTTGCAGATAGCAGACCGTTACGAGAACTCCTCGGTCACACTCCTCCTCAGGTTTCCTTATTTAACTTGAAAAAATTCTTGTAATTTGGCTTTAATGCTTATCCAATAAAAGCATTCTGAAATTTAACTTCCTATCCCACCCCATTTTGTCATGTTCACAAATTTCCTTTTAGTCTTGTTTCATTGTTTTCTATCCCTTGTGTCTTTCTGTCTTCTCTTCATTCTCCTTATGTCTGGGAATATCAGTTTCACTTTCAAAATATAATGAATTTGATTACTGGTGAATACTTGATAATACCATCTTGTGCTAGCTTCCGAATTGTATTTGATCATTTTCTTTTCTGAGGGGTGGAGGGGTAGGGTGCACGTGACTGATAATGATGTACATGTGTGTGTGTGTATGCTCTCTGTCCTTGTGAAAAATCTTCTCAGCTCGGAATCCTTCATGGTAAATTGACTACAGATAGCACCTCTTTTCCATCGTTTTTCCAACAGTAGATCAAGTTTTACTATGACCTTTCTCTTCTTACATGATATCATAAAGAAAAAGTTATATATACTATTTTAAAAGCACGAAGCTCCTTAGCGAAATGTCGTTTGTCTTTTTTACCCTTTAAAAATTGATTTCACACTAGATTAAATAGTCATTTTATTATATATCCTCTAACATATAGGGGTTTGAAATCAATAAAAAATTTTCTAAATAAAATTTTTTCTTATTTCAACTATATAGAAACCCTAATATTTAGAAATTTAATTCAACTAAAACTCTTATATCATTATAATTCTGGTCCTAAATAATGGGCTATGCACATTAGCCTAGAACTCTTTTACCAATACGTAAAATGTACAATATTTGGGTACTCTTATTATTCATTGGGAAATAATAGGATTTAGTTATATTGCAAGATGCAAAACTTCGACAAAATAAAGGACTTGGTAGATAGAAATTTGGATTAGTAACTATTATAAGACACGAAGAAACCAAAGAATTGACTCATGAAATACCTTCAGCGTGCAGATGTAAGGTTTGTGTATGTATTTTTATCTTTTCTTCCTAATTTTTCAGTTCTTTATCTTTTTTGTTACGTCTTCTATTCTTTTTCCGGTAATAAATTACTAAAAATATGGTAGAGAAAACTTATGGATCATCAATAACTCTTATATTACTGAGAATTTATTCTATGTCAAAGAGTTATATACATTAAAAGCACAAAATCCCTTAACGAATTATCTTTTGCTTTATTAACCTTTAAGAAATAATTTTACGCCAGATAAAATTACAATTTAATTATTTTTCTAATATTAAAGATCTTAAAATGAAGTAAAATTTGAGTTATTGTATCTTTTCAAAAATTATGTAAGAAGTCATAATATTTAGGATCGCTAACTCCACCTTGTTGCCACTTTGACATATACCGGTTAATAATAAGAGATTGGAGATTGGAGGAATATAAACTACAATAAGATCTCACATGCTCGGGATAAGTATAAGGAGACAGAAACCGGCAACATTGGTTTTCATACTTGGCCTTTAGTTGTTCTCCTTTGGAATGAGTTAAAAATTCTTCAAGAACAATTATATGTTGAAATTTTAATATATGGAATTTGTTTATTGTTTTCTATATTAGATATGCAAGTATTCAAACGTTAAACTTATTATACCTATTTTTCTATAATTCAAAATAAGTTACTAACAACGATTACTTGCACATTCAAACTTCATTCTACACTATGAAGAAGCACACGAGAATCGAGAAACTAATACCCACTTTCAGATGTTATCAAAAATTAGAATTTAATGAGACTTAGACTTAAAAACCTGATTTGTTTGTTGGAAGGCTTCTTATTACAATTAGAGTTTATATATCATGAACTGATTATAGACTCACAAGAAAACTAAAACACAACATTCGTAAAAATTGCTTGAAAGAATAAGTTTTAAATCTGGTTGTAACATAGGATAATATTAACATAATACTTTCATAATTCATCAACTGCAAGTAATTCATTATAATCATAGACTCTTGCTTCCATAAAAAGACAACATCCGGATGAATCTATATATATGTAGAATTTGGAAGCATAATTATTTTCTTGGACAAAAAAAGAAAGCTCTCTCCAAAATGAAGAAAGAGTAGAAATAATCAAAGCATAGCAGCTAGATTCTACTTTCATGATTGTGATTATTCTTTTCTAATTTGTTAGAAATAATTCATATAGTATTTTGTATTAGTCAAAGAACTAGAACAAGTTGCATTTACTCGCAAGAAGAAAAAAAAATGTCTTGTCAATTAGCTGGCCTGCTGTGACTTCTAAAATGAACTTAAGAATGCATATGCATATATAGCTTTTCAAGAATTTGTTTTTTTAGAAAAAACTCTTAAATCTTCAAAAGTTATGTGTTCTAGCTAAAACTAAAAAGGAAGCATGATAATCTGTAAATTTTAAGTAATAAAATTATTAAATTGAAATAAATCTTAAGTTGAATATATTAACCGAGATAACTGAGGACCTTTTGTGGGGTAGAGTTTCTTTCTTTGTTGAGTTAGTTAAATCGGATCAACACACATCATTTTCAGGAGCTTAAATTATCTCTTTAAATCTTATTTCTTAGTCCAACACAAATTTTCATATAATATTTATGTAATTTAAAAAATTTGTATTCGTTGAGAGGGTTTACGCGCAACGCGCGTATCCTTAGACTAGTATATATATAAAAGATGTCATTTGAAATAATGTTAATGGAAAGTCTCAGAATTCACCAACCTAATGTTTCCTATCCTGCATAGGATGCAACTCCAAGAGTGAACTTCTTCACAATGTTGTATTAGAGTACATCTATGATTTATGTTTCCTACATATCACATGATAAATCTTAACCAGTTCAAAGAGTGAACTTTACACAGCTTTAATCTGGACAGCTTTCCACTGCAGGTTGTTGCGGGTGGATTGTTGGGATTGATGACTGCAACGGCTATTCATTTTATCACCGGCTGGGGATATCGAGCATGATGTTAGATTAGCTGTTGCTGGGTATAGTTACAGTCCCTGAAATACTTGACAATGGTGATCAGGCCAATATTGCAGATATGTCATTTCACCTTTGAATTGCTTTAGTTGGTATTACCTGTTTTGCACATTTACGTATTTCAGATATGTCGTTGTCTCCTAACAGTTTTCAGAAGAACTGCAAACATTCATTTAGGAGTTTCACTTTACACGCTGTAAATAAATATTGATAATATGAATTGTAGCTACAAAAAACTTTAACCTGTAACTTGCCCTTCATTATTTTCAGGAATTACTTATAGGGTGATTGTCGTATCTGCTTGTGCTCTGCTAAAACTGATTAACTAAAGACACATACCCTAATTTTCCAACTTACAGCTTCTTCCATTTGCCCAATTAATTTGGTAAATAACTTTGTTCTAAGTTCCTAAATATGGATAAGCAGCTGTGTGCTATTCATGTTTTTCTGATTATAAATGGTGCAGGTGCTAGTACAATTTTTTAAAGCAGAGCAGTCATAATTCCAAGTAGAAGTGAGTTCGGAATTTAGAGTCAGTGGGTTCTCAATGAATAATTTTGTTATATTTATGCATTTTAAATCTTTTTGTATAGGCTGGATAAATAAGGTCACGACACATGGGCTTTTGAGCTTAAAAGTAATAAGTAAAAGTTTTTCTTTTTTTTCTTCCTTTCTTCTTCTTCTAGGAGTTGCCGGCTCCCGCTCCATTTCTCAATGAATTGACCAGTAAGTTTGGCTAGAAAAATTTATCCGGGTAACTGACCCCTTCTCCGTTCGATGGTGTTGCTGACATCAGCGTCACGATCAGAAACTAGATTCAATTTTAATGTTTCACCAAATCTAAGCTCAAACCTGTCAGCATGTGAAAAAGATCCAGAAGTTCAATGGTTTTGATTCAGCTCTTCAGCCAGAATAACTTCATTTTCTCCAAATTCCTTAACTGTTAACATGGACTATAGGTTCCTTTCTTACTCTTTACATGAGGTTACTTTATGCTTCTTAATAAATCAGGGAGTTGTCAATTTCATTCTTGAAATTGAAAGCAAAAAAGACATGGAAAAACCCTGCTAAAGACATTGAAATTGATCTTGTTAAGGATTATCTTTACAGTAGTAGTCACATTATGAAATGTTTTTCACTTGATGATTGTCTTGAACATGCACGTAATAGCCGGTCATTAATTCTTAAAAGAATTTGAGAATGAGAGCAGTGAAAATGAAGGTGATTCATAGCTTCTGTAATTGAAGGGATTTTTTCCTTTCCTATATAACTTTTGAAACTTATTTACCAAAATTATCCTAATTTTGTATATTACTCGCCTTAAACAAGGATTACTTACAAATTATATACAATCCATTATTAATACCTTAAATTAGGGGATTTAGTTACATCCTTTTCCTATTTTCTCTCCACATCTCTTTGAATAAGCATTTTCCTTTTCAAATTCATCAAACAGAGGACCGCGAGAATCATATGAGATAAAATCTACTAATGGATTTTGACCAGCAGTCTGTTCCCCTTTCAAGAAATGTAGGAAAAATTAAAAAAAGAAAGAGATATTAGAGCAGGTAAAGACATTGATGAGAATATTTACCACATCTCCAAACATTTCAAGAAATTATCTGTACAAGTGATAAGCGAAATTTGGTATTGAACTCTTTGAAGGTGATTGGCTTTTCCGTTGAATGGCTCTGTTGAAGCATTGTACTACTGTAGTTGGATGAAAATCCTCCTCGACGATGAGCAATAAAGAGTTTTTAGTATTTAGGTGTTTGACTCTCCACCACTAACAGCCATTAAAAAGCTTTGAAGCTTTGAATTCCAATTTGGATTTTCAAAAATCATTATTTATTTGGATTGGGTGTTGTTGCAAACAATTGGGATATTGTTTAGAGTTTATATCTCAAGTTTGAAGGTGTTTGGTGAAGACTAAGACTTGATTTTCGCTAAATTTTAGATTGAAACTCGAAGAAGAAGAAGAAGAAGAAGAAGAAGAAGAAGAAGAAGAAATAAGAAGAACACTTGACATACCATATACTTACGAAATTGTAGTAAAGTTGTAGTATAATTGTATGTAAATTGTATGTAAATTGTATTATGTTATATATATATATATATATATATATATATATATATATTTTAATGTTGTATGAAAGTTAAAAAATAGTTTTATAATGTATGAATCGTTGTATAAAATATGTATTTAAGTTATCAATACTATCTTTTTGAATAAAGTTATTGATATGTATCAAAATTTCGTACAAATTTAATACAAATTGATATATCTACAACAACACATACTAAAAATAAATTTCATACAACTAATTATATAGTATACACTTATTTACAACTTATCTTCAACTTTCATACATTATTTTTACGCAGTTAAAATACATCTACAACATCATACAACTTAAATACAATTTTCATACAAATTTAATACAATATGTCTTTTTGTATATTTTGTATCTGATTTGTATATATTTTGTATGTGGTGTGTGCTTCTTGGCTCTAAAATTTCAACCAAAACTTTCTCTCTTAATATAATTTTAATACATATCAATAACTTTATGTAAAAAGATTGTATTGATAACTTAAATACAAATTTTATACAACAATTCATACATTACACAATTATTTTTCAACTTTCATACAACATTCAAATAAAAAAATTATATATATAACTACAATAGAATACAATTTACATACAATTATACTACAATTTTACTAAAATTTGGTAAGTACATTGTATGTCATGTGTTCTTCTTCTTCTTCGAGTTTCAATCTGAAATTCAGCTAAAATCAAGTCTAATCTTCACAAAACACCCTCAAAATTGAGGTATAAACTCCAAATAGCATTCCCAATTGTTTGCAACAATACCCAATCCAAACAAATAATGACTTTTGAAAACCAAATTCGAATTCAAAGCTTCAAAGCTTTTTAACGACTGTCAATGATGGAGAGTCAAATACCTTCAAAATTTATTGATTGACAATTTCAATTTGAACACCAGTTGTGCAACATGAAAGGAAATTGATAAGTTAAAACTTTGTAGTAAAATGATTAAAATCCATTGATGAATTCCATTAAAAATATATACAATATGAAATGATAAAAAATAGAGGACATCAGAGGAAGAAAAATTGGGGAAAGAACAGAGATTGAGAGACAGAGAGTGATGGAGAGAGAGAGAGAGAGAGAGCACAGGTGTGAGAGCGAGACGGAGAGAGAGAGCGCATGAGGGAGAGAGAATAAGGATGGAAAATAATTGATTCCTTATTCAATTCCTAATATAAGGATACTCATTTAATTCCTAAAGTGTATATAATTGATAAATTATATATGCCTATGTAATTAAATTGAAACTTGAGTAAGGAAGGTAATAAAATTTCAAATATTGTATAGGAAGATAAATATCCCATTATTGAAAGGAAAATGGGCCGGGGTTGTTGATGTCCGTGGATGTGTGTTATGAATTAGAAGGTTTACATGGATATGGAGTAGGAATGGCAATGGAAGGGGACGTGTGCGGGGCAGGGCAGATTTTGGGTGTATGCTATGCGGGTGGGTGTTTGAGTATATGCGGGTGCGGAGCTTGTGCGGGTTTAAGTGTATGCGGGTGCGGGGGTGCAGGTTGAGATATTTTCTTTTTAAGTTCATGCAGGTGCAGGGCGACGTGGGTTGATATCATGAACTGAGTGTTATTGCGTGTCATTGCGGACTCGTCCTGATAATACCATTCAATTTTATTTGTTGTTCTATCTTGCATTCCTCTTCTAGTTTATAGATAAAAGAATTTCTTTTCTCAGCTTAAAAAAATTTAACTATAAATAGGGTCTCTGTATAACTATTCATTAATTCATATTAACATAAGTAATGACTCAAGAGACACTATTAACCATCAAAATTCAAATTAAAAATAAAAGAAAATAATTGAAAATGTGTACTATCAAAAGAATTTGAAAAGGTGACAAGAAGAATTGATTTGTAAATACAAACTTGGCCAATAAAAATGACAAGAAGGGATTAAGCATATCTGGTCAAGAATAACATTTAGATTGCAATTTTGAAATATTCTTCTATCTGAATTCAAATGGGTCTTTTCCGGAGATGAAAACACAAAGTAAAAAACTAAAATATTAAATTTCTTGAGTAATGTAAGTAATAAGCTCTCCATTTTTAAAATAATTAAGCTCTTTGCTTTCAAAATAAAATATTTCCTTGTTATCTTTCTTTGTGCTCCTAGGCAACAAATTTTTAAGTAAGTAAGACCCTGTCCTCTTCCCTTTCGACATCAAAATAATTGACAAAGGTGGTGCTTTGAATATTTTCGCTGAAGTCGAAAAGAAATGGTAAACTTATTTGTTTTAGTTAAATAACAAAATGTAAGAAAAAAGAAGAATAAAACTTAAGCGGGTGTGGGACGGTGTGAGTCTTTGCGGGTGAGGTGTGGTATGGGTTGAAAATAGAAAAATTGCTATGCGACGCGCGCGGGGCGAGTTGAAACTTTTGCGGGTTTAGTGTAAACCCACCTCGTACCCGCTCTGTCACGACCCCAAAATCCCACCTTAGGATTGTGATGGCACCTAGTGTCTAAGACTTGGTAAGCCTAGCACATGAAGAGATCTAACAGAAACAAACAACTTAACTATATAAGAATTCAACAGATAAATGAGATAACATAGAAAAAATCGAACAATAGTTTTACAATCCCAAAACTGATAGTATAGAGTCATAATCTCTACTGAAATACACTAGAATCTCTAAATACAATACTATTTTGAAATGAATGCAAAACAGTAGCAACGGTAATATCAGAAGGTGACTCCGAGTCCTACGAACGTCAAACAGATATACCTTGAAGTCTCCAGCCGTGCAGACACTACTCTCAAAACCAACACGATCTGAAGCACCTGGACCTGCACAAAAATGTGCAGAAGCATAGCATGAGTACACCAAAGTGGTACCTAGTAAGTATCAAGACTAACCTTGGTGGTGTAGTGATGAGGTAAGTAAAGACACTCACTAGTCATGGAAAAATATGTGCACAGTGTTAATATAAAGCTAACAGAGAAAAGAATATTAATGTAAAACTATCAACAGAGAGAGAGCATTTATATAAGCTAACAAATACAAAACAAACAATGAAAAATAAAAGAAACAAATGGCAGCATGAAGTAAGCAGGTGATAAAGCAACAAAATACTAAGAACACAACTAAGATACAAGTTAACTAAATTAATGAAAACAAAGAATAGTCCAGATAATCAAGCCATTTCCACACAAGATTTCCAACAAGAATCATCTCGAGGTACCACACCTCATAAATACAAATCATAAGTCAGAAATCTTACTCACATGGCACCTCGTGCACACATCATCAATCACCTTCGCACGACTAATATCTCGTGCCATAACATAAATCACACTCGCATGGCAACATCTCGCGCCACCACGTATATCATGTCGGTATCAATTACCAATAAATGGTTCAAAGAGTTTATTTAAATAATGTAAAACATGATATGCTCACATCGCTTTTGAAGTGCAAATATGCTCTTTTTTTGTATGTGTAGGAACAAAATTATGCAGAAAAGGATCAACTAGGAAAATAATTAGTGAAGAAAGAGCTGGAAAAAAAGTCCCGGATAGCGAAGCGAGGTTCACTTTGCTAGACCGGGACCGGAGTAGAAGAAACTAGAAAAGTCCCGGATAGCGAAGCGAGGTTCACTTCGCCAGACCGGGACCGGAGTAGAAGAAACCAACTTCTCCAATCCAAAATAGAAGAAGGAAAATTTACCCCATACAAACCCTAGTCGCTATAAATACATTCAAAAACGTGCTTTTGAGGGGGATTACACTACTTTGGAGAGAGATTCAATCTAAGGAGGCAAGAACATGCTAGGAGTATGGCGGAGAATTCTACGAGTTTTTCACTTTCTTCTTTCTATTTTCCATTATTGGTTATGAATTCTAAATAGTGTAGTTTTGCATAATTTCATGAGTAGCTAATTTGTTATCGAGGGTTTTGATGGAACCTTTTGTAGGATGAATTCTTATTACGTTTTTATATAATTGAGCCGTTGGATTTCTCTACTTGTTCAACTACATGTTTATTGTTGCTGATTGAATGACCATTAATTGACTGTGCCTATTTAGTGTGTATTACTTGGAAAAAGGTACACATTTAGGTAGTTGTTGAACAATATCACTCCAAACGTATGTGAGGGATCAGTACGGAGAGTTTAAAGGTGGGATTATGAATAACGAAGCCTTGGTGCGATCTAAGTGAGCGGTGAACTAGTGCCAGCTAGGGTCGTTCGGAATAATACGTCTAGTAAATTGTGGTAGTTGCTCAGAAGAGAATTACAACACCCGAAGTACTCACGATCGGTAGAGAATACTTAGGCGGAATTATAGAAAACATAGAGGAAAGGATTCCAACAATTGGGAAAATCATAACTCTAGACCTCCTTAAGCTTGTCTCCAACTCTTATCCTTGTTAATTGATAGTTTTACTGCTTTTTATATTTTTTAGCTAATTAGTTTAGAATAAAAAAATCACAATATTTACAATATAGAAATTGTTCGAGCTTGTCTTCTTAGTGATATTAAACGGTTGTAGGCGAAATCAAGCTCTTGCTGGGAGACAACCCAGCTTTACTACTTTTTTTATTCTTATTTATTTTTTAATTTGTTTGGTGTGTTATTTTTGCACTGACATTTTTTATTTCTCTAGGAGCAGGGGAAGCAAATCCCTTGGAAGAAAGCAAAAGCAAGTGAGATAGTTAGAACTAAGTGTGGGGTGTCCTGTAACGACCCAGCCGATCATTTTTAGTGTCATAGCTCCGTTCCCCCATTTATTGCTTATTCTATGTTCATACGTGGTTATGCGACTTGCCGGGGTGGTTGGTTTGGTTCCAGAGATATTTTGGAATGAATTGGGACACTTAGTCCCAAGGTTGGAAGGCTAAGTTGAAAGATTTGACCGGATGCCGACTTATATGTAAACGACTCCGAAATGGAGTTTTGATAGTTGCTATAGCTTCGTATGGTGATTTCAGAATTAGAAGTACGTCCGGATATTGATTTGGAGGTCTGTAGGTCGTTTTGGCTTGAATTGGCGAAAGTGAGAATGTTTTTGGAAAGTGAGAAGTTTGACCTAGAGTTGACTTTGTTGATACCGATCTCGGATTTTGGTTCTGAGAGTTAGAGTAGGTCCGTTGTGTCATTTACGACTTGCGTGCAAAAGTTATGGTCAATCGGAATTGATTTGATAGGTTTCGGTATCGATTGTAGAAGATGAAAATTCATTCGTTTCAATAGGCTTGAATTGAGGTACGACTCATATTTCTGATGTTGTTTGATATGATTTGAGGCTTTAACTAAGTTCGTATGATGTTTTAGGATGTGTTGGTATGTTTGGATGGTGTCCCGGGAGCCTCGGGTGTGATTCGAGTATATTTCGGATTGAGTTGTGGACTTATGCAAAATTTGCTATGGTTCAGTTCTGCCGCAGGTGCGGCACTGTAGATGCGGCCGTCCATGTGCAGAAGCGGAGGTAGACTTGGGACTGTTGGACCACGGGTGCGTGAGAGAATCCGCATAAGCGGAGTCGCTTCTGCGGGGAGGAGATTGTAGAAGTGGAAGTGAGGAGGAGCTGAGCTGGCCATATGTTTCCACAGAAGTGGACTTTTGTGCAAAGAAGCACGTCCGCAGATGCGGTGAATATCCGCAGGTGCGTTGCAGCAGGTGGGGGTAGATGCAGAGGCGGAGAGGAGGAGTTTAAGTGAGTTCCGCAGATACGGAGAATTGACCGCAGATGTGGTTCTGTAGAAGCGGATGGGGGATCGCAAATGCAAAAACCCTGGCAGTGTTATATTTAGAAGGGGTTATGAGTTTTCTTCATTTTTGGACTTTGCAAGATTGGGTAGTGGCGATTTTTGAGAGGGATTTTACTCTAATTCAAGAGGTAAGACATCTTTGATCATTTTTATCCAATAATATTGAATACCCATTGAATTGTACACCTAGATTATGTGTTTTTAGGGTGAAATTTTGGGGATTGTGGATTAGGTATTGTAGAGTAAGATTTGGGGGTTTGAGGGTCGATTTGTGGTTGGGATTGAATGATTTTTGTGTGGTTGGACTCATTACTGAATGGGTATTCGGATTTTGTGAATTTTGCCGGGTTCCGAGGCATTGGCCCCAAGTTGACTTTTTGAATTTGGTTAAAGAACTTAGCTTTATCACACAAAATTGATTCCTATAGCTTGTAATGATTATATTATGTTGTTTGTAACAAGATTCGAGTCGTTCGGAGGCCGATTCGCGAGGCAAGGGTTTGTTGAAGCATTGAGTTGTGCACTTTGAGGTAAGTAACACTTCTAAACTTGGTACTGAGGGTATGAATCCCTGGAATACGTGTTATATGGTTGATGTTGGGGTGACACACATGCTAGGTGACGGGCGTGTAGACGTGCACCGTGGTAATTATGACTCGGTTGACTCTACGGTACGGTGTAGTTATCTAGTCTTGCTTTATCCATGTCATTCCTACGTGTTAGAGTAATTGAGCCGTGATTCATGTTAGAAAATCATGTTTAGGCTATGTGCTTATTCTGTTGCGGTCCCACTGAGGCTATTTCTACTGTTTAGTTATTTGTAACTACAATTATGTACTCTGTCATTTTTATTCATTACATATCATATCTCAGTCTCTGTTATAATTACTGTTATATCATGTTCTCATTGTTTGGGCTGAGTGGGTATGAGATTGTGAGCCCGTGAGACTAGAGAGATTGATGATTGAGTTGGTGCTTGAGAGCCAGATTGTGAGTGATATTGTGGATTGGACTGCACGCCGCAGCAGGCCATAATGGCTTTATATCTGCTATTATTATGGATCTGGCTGCACGGCTCAACAAGCCTTATTGGCTTATTCATTATTATGGATCGGGCTGCATCCCATAGCAGGCCTTATAGGCTTTATATTTCGTGCTTGGGCAAGAAATTCCCCTCCGGAGTCTGACATACCAGCAGTGAGAATATGCACAGTGATTTATATACACGTGCTTTGGTGAGCGGCATTGATGTGAGGCACCCGTACAGTGCTGAATGATTATGTGTGATGAGTGGGAGCTTGAGATAGACAGATTAAGTACTATGAGAGTGTGACTACCTGAGTTTATCATTGTGATGCATGACATTTGGTATACATATTTGGCATGTAGGCATAGAGATGTAACATTCCTCATGTTAGTTGTATTTGACATGTTTATCAGTGTTGGGCGTAAATTGTGGAATTTGAAAGCATACCTAAATCTCTGTAATGTGAACGAGCTGAATATGGAAATTTCTCTGAGTTATTACTGTCATTCTCTTTGTATATCTGCGTTGTCATTATTCTGATTTATGGTTGTATCCTTTTGTGCTCGTCACTGCTTTTAGCCCAAGGTTAATCATGTTACTTATTGAGTGAATTGGGTCAGTTGTACTCATACTACACTCTTCACTTCATGTGCAGATCCAACCACATCTGGACGTAGTGATTGCTAGAGTGGTGATAGTACTTGTTCAGAGACTTCGAGGTAGCTGCTTTAACGCCCACAGACCTTGACTCTCTTTCCTTTCATTTTTATTCAATACTGTTCTATTTTCTCAGACATTTGTACTAGAGTTTTAGACAATGTTGACATTAGTAGCTCATGTATTCGGTGACACTAGGATTTTGAGAATGTTGTAGTTGAGTTGCAGTTATTTTATCAGTTATCCATGAGATTTTTCCACTATTGAGCTTATTGAATCTTGCTTTTAATTCAAATGCCTAGTTGTTAGGTAATTGTTGGCTTGCCTAGTAATGTGTTAGGCGCCATCACGAAAGGTTGGGATTTTGGATCGTGACAAGTTGGTATCAGAGCACTAGGTTACTTAGGTCTCACGAGTCATGGGCAGGTTTAGTAGAGTCTTGCGGATCAGTACAGAGACGTCTGTACTTATCTTCGAAAGGCTACCAAACCATTAGGAAACCTCACTTTCTTGTACTCTTGCCGTGCGGATTTGTTGATTTCAAAAAATAAACTTCTATTATTTTATTCTCTCAAAGATGGTAAGGACACGTGCGACTGGATCAGGCGAACGGACACCGGTACCACTAGCTATGTCCGTAATAGGCTAGGGCCGCGGTAGAGGCTGAGGTGCAGCTCGTACTGCAGCTAGAGCAGCACCTGTGGAGCCACTAGTTGCTCCAATTCAGGAGCAGATGCCAAATGTGGTTGAGCCGATGGGACCATCTTAGGCACCAGCTGTACCCATTGTGATTCCAGGCCTTCAGGAGGATTTGGCCCAGATATTGACTGTATGCACTAGCCTTGCTCAGGCACCAGCCACTTCTTAGGCTAGGGGAGGTGCTAAGACTCCTTCTGCCCGTACTTCAGAGCAGGTAGATCAGGGGCTTTTGACATCGGGGGTACTACCAACCTAGCTAGTTGCAGCTTCTCGGGCCCAGGTTGGTCCACCTATGAGTGACGAAGAGCAGAAGAGGCTAGAGCGGTTTGGGAGGCTTAGGCCTCCAAAGTTCAGTGGGGCTAAGTCAGAGGATGCTCATGATTTCTTAGACAGGTGCCAGCTGATCCTTCACACACCGGGTATGCTAGATACCAGTGAAGTCTTATTTATTACTTTTCAGCTATTAGGGCAGCCTTCAGATGGTGGAAGGCCTATGAGTTGAGCAGGCCAGCCGGTGCTTCACCACTTATGTTGCATGAGTTCTCAGTCTTCTTACAAAAGTTTGTTCCACAAACTCATAGGGAGGAGTTGCGTAGGCAGTTTGAGTAGCTACGCCAGGAGGGTATGTTAGTGACCCAGTATGAGATGAGATTTTCAGAGTTGGCTCGTCACGCGATATGGTTTGTTCCAAATGAGAGGGAGAGGATTAAGAGGTTCATTGATGGCCTTAACCATAGAACGCGCTTCATCTTGACTTGGGAGATTGCGTCAGGTGCGAGGTTTGACGAGGTGATTGATATTGCTAGACGCTTAGAGTAGGTTCGTAGTCAGGAGCGTGAGGAGAGAGTGGCTTCTGCAGTGCCTCATCTGGAGGACAATCCCACCACAACAGGGGTTGTCTTTATAGGCCCGCTCAAATGGCTTGTCCGGTTCATCATGGAGCATCAGCTAGCCCTGGTTCATACAGTGCTCACTCGGATCAGCTATCTCTTAGTGCTCTCCCAACTCGGAGTTCATCCCGTGCTCTATTAATTTAGGTTCATCCGTACTAGGTCCTTCTCGTATTTATTCTGGTTCTCGGGGGCCGATTCAATCCCCGTCGCCATTGACGGATTGGAGTTGCTTCGCGTGTGGAGAGTTTAGACATGTGAGGAGGTATTATCCCCGTCTTTTAGGAGGTCTAGTTCAGTAGATGGTTCAGTCTATGACTTCCGCACCAGTTACTTCACCACCCGCTCAGCCAGCTCGGGGTGAGACACAGGCGGCTCGAGGTCTCCCTAGAGGGGGAGGCCAATCAGGTGGTGGTCAGGCTCGAAGCTATGCTTTTCCCGCTAGGCCAGAGGTCGTTGCTTTAGACACAATGATCACATGTATTGTTTCAGTGTGCCACATGGATGCATCCATATTATTTGACCCTAGCTTCACTTATTCATATGTATCATCGTATTTTGCTCGTTATTTTGATATGCCCCGTGATTCCTTAGTTACACCTATTCATGTATCTTTTCCCGTGGGTGATTCTATTATTGTGGAACACATATATCAGTCGTGTGTGGTAACTATTGGGGTATTAGAGACAAGAATTAATCTCTTACTGCTTAGTATGGTTGATTTTGACGTGATTCTAGGCATGGATTAGTTGTCACCATGTCATGCTATCCTGGATTGTCATACTAAGACCGTGACTTTGGCGATGCCAGGGTTACGTAGGATTGAGCGGAGAGGTTCTCTGGACTATGTTCCCAGTAGAGTGATATCGTATTTGAAGGCCCAACGGATGGTTGGGAAGGGATGTTTGACATATTTTTCCTTTGTGAGGGATTTTGGCGCTGATACTCCTACCATTGATTCTGTTCCTGTAGTGCAAGACTTTCAGAAGTGTTTCCTACAGACCTGCCGGGCATGCCACCCGACAGGGACATTAATTTTGGTATTGACTTGGTGTCGGGCACTCAGCCCATTTCTATTCCTCCACATCGTATGGCACCAGCAGAGTTGAAGGTATTGAAAGAGCAGCTTCAGGAGCTTCTGGATAAGGAGTTCATTAGACCTAGTGTGTCGCCTTGGGGTTCACCAGTTCTGTTTGTGAAGAAGAAGGATGTTACTATGCGAATGTGTATTGATTATAGGCAGTTGAATAAAGTTAATTAAGAACAAGTACCCGCTGCCACGCATTGATGACTTATTTTACTAGCTTCAAGGAGCTAGAGTGTTCTCTAAGATTAATTTGAGGTCTGGGTATCACCAGTTGAAGATTCGGGACTCTGATATTCTGAAGACGGCATTCAGGACCCGCTATGGTCACTACGAGTTCCTTGTGATGTCTTTTGGGCTAATCAATGCCCCAGCAGCAATCATGCATCTGATGAACAGTGTATTCTAGCCATATCTTGATTTGTTTGTCATAGTATTTATTGATGATATCCTGCTGTACTCACGTATCCATGAGGAGCATGCACATCATCTGAGGATTGTGCAACAAACGTTGAGGGAGAAGAAGCTTTATGCTAAAATTCTCCAAGTATGAGTTCTGTCCTGATTCTATGGCGTTCTTGGGGCATATGTTTTCCAATGATGGTATCAAAGTAGATCCAAAGAAGAATGAGGCAGTTCAGAGTTGGCCTAGACCGTCTTCAGCTATTGAGATTCGGAGTTTTCTTGGCATGGCTGGATATTGTCGCTGCTTCATGGAGGGTTCCTTGTCTATTGCTAAACCTTTGACTAGATTGACCTAGAAGGGTGCCCCATTCAAGTGGTGCAATGAGTGTGAGGAGAGTTTACAGAAGCTCAAGACTGCCTTGACCACAATATACAGTGCATTGTGATGCTTCTCGGATTGGTATTGGGTATGACTTGATGTAGAAGGGTAGGGTGATTGCTTATTATTCACGCCAGCTGAATCCCCATGAGAATAACTATTCTTTCATGATTTAGAGTTAGTAGCCATCATTCATGCATTGAAGATTTGGAGGCATTATCTCTACGTGTGTCTTGTGAGGTGTTTATAGATCATCAGAGTTTACAACACTTGTTCAAGCAAAAGGATCTAAATTTGAGGCAGCAGAGATGGTTGGAGTTGTTAAAAGACTATGATATTACTATATTGTATCATCCCGGAAAGGCCAATGTGGCGGCCGATGCCTTGAGTAGAAAGGCGGTGAGTATGGGTAGCCTTGCAGATATCGCTGTTAGTATGAGAATGCTTGCATTAGATGTTCAGGCCTTGGCCAATCAGTTCGTAAGGTTAGATATTTCAGAGCCTAGATGAGTTCTAGCTTGCGTGGTTTTTCGTTCTTCTTTATAAGATCACATTAAAGAGCGTTAGTATGGTGACCCCCGTTTCTTGTCCTTAAGGACACGGTACAACACGGTGATTCGAAGGAGGTTTCTATTGGAGATGATGGGGTGTTGCGGATGCAGGGTCGAGTTTGTGTGCCCAATGTGGATGGCTTACTTGAGTTGATTATGAAGCCCACAGTTCGTGGTATTTCATTCATACGGATTCCGTGAAGATGTATCAAGACTTGAGGCAACACTATTGGTGGAGAAGAATGAAGAAAGATATAGTGGAGTTTGTAGCTCGGTGCTTGAACTATCAGCAAGTGAAGTACGAGTATCAGAGGCCGAGCGATTTTCTTTAGAGGTTTGAGATTCCTGAGTGGAAATGGGAGCATATTACCATGGACTTCATTGTTGGGATCCCACGGACCTTGAAGAAATTCGATGCCATTTGGGTGATTGTGGACCGATTGACTTAAGTCCGCACATTTCATTTCCGTGGTGACTACCTATTCTTCAGAGCGATTGGCTGAGATCTATATCCGCGAGATTATTCGCCTTCACGGTATGCCAGTGTCCATTATTTCTAATCGGGGCACGGAGTTCACATCACAGTTTTGGAGAGCGGTGCAACGAGATTTGGGCACACGGGTTGAGTTGAGCACAACATTCCAACCCCAGACGGACGGACAGTATGAGCGAAACATTTAGATATGGGAAGATATGCTACGCACTTGTGCTATGGATTTTGGGGCTTCTTGGGATCAATTTCTACCGCTTGCAGAGTTTGCCTACAACAACAGCTACCAATTGAGTATTCAGATGGTTCCTTATGAGCCCTTATATAGGAGGAAGTGTCGATCTCCAGTTGGGTTCTTTCAGCTGGGAGAGGCTTGGTTGTTGGGCATAGATTTGGTCCAAGATGCCTTGGAAAAGGTCAAGTTGATTCAGGATCAGCTTCGCACGACACAGTCTAGATAGAAGAGCTACGCAGATCAGAAGTTTCGTGATGCTGCCTATATGGTGGGAGAGAAGGTATTGCTCAGAGTTTCACCCATGAAGGGTGTTATGAGGTTTGGGAAGAAGGGCAAGTTGAGCCCTCGGTACATTGGCCCTTTTGAGGTGCTTGAGAGGATTGGGGAGGTGGCCTACAAGCTTGCATAGCCGCCTAGTCTATCGAGTGTTCACCCAGTGTTTCATGTTTCCATGCTTCGAAAGTATTATGGTGATCTCAAGTTTTGGACTTCAGCATGGTTCATTTAGATGGGGATTTGACGTATGATGTGGAGCCAGTGGCCATTGGATTGGCATGTTATAAAGTTGAGATCAAAGAGTATATATTCAATGAAAGTTCAGTGGAGAGGTCGGCCAGTCAAAAAGGCTACTTGGGAGACCCACCGAGAGATGCAGAGCAGCTATCCACACCTGTTTGAGACTCCAGGTATCATTCTAGACCCGTTCGAGGACGAACGTTTGTTTAAGAGGGGGAGAATGTAATGACCCGGCCAGTCGTTTTGAGTATCGTAGCCCGGTTCCTCCATTTATTGCTTATTCTATGTTCATATGTGGTTACGTGACTTGCCGGGATGTTTAGTTCCAGGGATGTTTTGAAATGAGTTGGGACACTTAGTCCCAAGGTTGGAAGACTAAGTTGAAAGAGTTGACCGGATGTTGACTTATGTGTAAACAACTCTGCAATGGAGTTTTGATGGTTCCAATAGCTTCGTATGGTTATTTTGGACTTAGGAGTATGTCCAGATATTGATTTGAAGGTCCATAGATCATTTTGGCTTGAATTGGCGAAAGTGAGAAAATTGAAGGTTTGAAAAGTGAAAAGTTTGAGGGAGAATTGACTTTGTTGATACCGGGTTCGAATTTTGGTTCCAGAAGTTGGAGTTCGTCCGTTGTGTCATTTACGAATTTTGTGCAAATTTTGAGGTCAATCGGAGTTGATTTTATAGGTTTCGATATCGATTGTAGAAGTTGGAAATTCATTCGTTTCAATAGACTTGAATTGGGGCGCGATTCATGTTTTTATATTGTTTGATGTAATTTCAGGCTTCAACTAAGTTCGTATGATATTTTAGGATGTGTTGGTATATTTGGATGGGGTCCTCGTGGGCTCGAGTGTGATTCGGGTTGATTCCGGATTGGGTTGTGGACTTATGCAAAATTAGCTATGGTTCAGTTTTGGTGCAACCGCACTTGCAGGGTTTTGGCCGTAGGTGTGGAGCCAAATGCTGTCGGCCATGCGCAGAAGCGGAGATAGACTTGGGATTGTTGGACCGCAGGAGCGTGAGAGAATCCAAAAAAGTGGAGTCAATTCTACGCGGAGGAGACCGCAGAAGCGGAAGTGAGCAGGAGCTGAGCTAGCCATGGGTTTCCGCAAAAGCGGACTTTTGTGCGCGATGCGCGTCCGCAGACACGGTGAGTATCCGCAGGTGCGGGCTTTGGGACGCAAAAGCGGAGAGGCGGAGTTTAAGTGAGTTTCGCAGATGCAGAGAGCTGACCGCAGATGCAGTTCCGCAGAAGAGGATGGGGGATTGCAGATGCAAAAACCCTGGAAATGTTATATTTCGAAGGGGTTCTGAGTTTTCTTCATTTTTGGACTTTGCAAGCTTAGTTAATGGCGATTTTTGAGAGGGGTTTCACTCTACTTCAAGAGGTAAGCAATCTTTGATCACTTTTATTCAATAATATTGAATCTCCATTGAATTCTACACCTCGATTTTGTGTTTTTAAGGTGAAATTTGGGGATTTTGGACTATGTATTTGAGAGAAGATTAGGGGGTTTGAGGGTCGATTTTTGGTTGGAATTGAATGATGTTTGTGTGGTTGGACTTCTTTTTGAATGTGTGTTCGAATTTTGTGAATTTTACCGGGTTCCGAGGCGTGGGCCCAGGGTTGACTTTTTGAATTTGGTTAAAGAACTTATCTTTATCGTATGGAACGATTCCTATAGCTTGTATTGATTATATTAAGTTGTTTATGACTAGATTTGAGTCGTTCAGAGGATGATTCGCGAGGCAAGGGTTTGTTTGAGCATTGAGTTGCGCACTTTGAGGTAAGTAACAATTCTAAACTTGGTACTGAGGGTATGAATCTCTGGAATACGTGTTAAATGTTTGATGTTGGGGTGACGCACCGTGGTAATTATGACTCGGTTGATTCTATGGTACGGTGTAGTTATCTAGTCTTGCTTTATCCATGTAATTCCTACGTGTTAGAGTAACTGAGCCATGATTCATGTTAGAAAATCATGTTTGTGCTATGTGCTTATTCTGTTGGGGTCCCATTGAGGCTATTTCTACTGTTGAGTTATTTGCTTAAAATGCAATTATGTACTCAGTCATATTTATTCATTGTATATCATATCTCAGTCTCTGTTATCATTACTGCTATATCATGTTATCATTATTTGGGCTGAGTGGTATTGAGACTAGAAAGATTAATGACTGAGTTGGGGCTTGAGAGCTAGATCGTGAGTGATATTGTGGATCGGGCTGCACGCCGCAGCTAGCCATATTGGCTTTATATCTTTTACTATTATTATGGATTGGGCTGTACACCGCAGCAAGCCTTATTGACTTATTTATTATTGCGTATCGGGCTGCACGCCCAGCAGGCCTTATAGGCTTTATATTTCGTGCTTGGGCATGACCCGCCCCTCCCGAGTTTGACATACTAGCAGTGAGCGCATGCACAGTGATTTATATACACATGCTTTGGTGAGGGGCATTGATGCCAGGCACCCATACAGTGTTGAGTGATTGTGTGTGATGATTGGGAGTTTGAGATAGACTGATTGAGTACTCTGAGAGTGTGAGTACTTGGGGTTATCACTGTGATGCATTACATTTGACATGCATATTTGACATGTAGGCATAAAGATGTAACATTTCTCATGCTAGCTGTATTTGACATACTTTATCAGAGTTGGGCTTAAATTGCTGAATTTGGAAGCATGCCTAAATTTCTGTACTGTGAATGAGCTGAATATGGAAATTTCTCTAAGTTGTTACTGTCATTCTCTTTGTTATATTTGTGTTGTCATTATTCTGAGTTATGACTGTATCCTTCTGCGCTCATCACTGCTTTCTGTCCAAGGTTAGTCTTGTTACTTATTGAGTATATTGGGTCTGTTGTACTCATACTACTCTCTGCACTTCGTGTGCAGATCCAGGCACACTTGGAAATAGTGATTGCTAGAGTTGTGATAGTACTTGTTCGGAGACTTCGAGGTAGCTGCTATGACGTCCGCAGACCTTGACTCTCTTTCCTTTCATTTTTATTCAGTACAGTTCTATTTTCTCAAACAGTTGTACTAGAGTTTTAGACTATGTTGACATCAGTAGCTCTTATACTCGGTGATACAAGGATTTTGGGATTGTTGTAGTTGAGTTACTGTTGTTTTATTAGTTATGCATGAGTTTTTTCCACTATTGAGCTTATTGAATCTTGATTTTAATTCAAATGCGTAGTTGTTAGGTAATTGTCAGCTTGCCTAGTAAGGTGTTAAGCGCCGTCACGACAGGTTGGGATTTTGGATTGTGACATGCCCGCACAATGAACCAAGTCTAGGAGAAGTCTGAGTGTTCCATGAGCTGCTAAATGCTTCGGCCTTTGGCCTACCAGGGAGTTTCTTTTACCCTCTTGCATTTATGGAAGTGCATTGGGGACAATGCACAATTTTAACTGTGGGGTGAAGAGACTGTTTGTTTGATTTTCTATACTATTTTAATTGTGTTATTTTATGTGTATTGAAAAAAATAAAAATAAAAAAATTAGGTATGTTATAAATAAAATTGTATTTAAGGTGAATGTATATATTTTAGAAAGATTTTAAGGATTATTATGATGCAAATAAATTTGATCAAGTGTTATCAATGCCATCTATGAACAAGACAAGAAAAGGCGTTGGTTAGCCTTGGAGAAGATCCAAGCGTCCATAAATCTTGCTATGGACGAATCTTGTGTTGAAGATATACATTTGTGTTTATGTTGTATTATTATGTAGTTATTGAAGACATTAATTCTTATTTGTTTGGTCCTGCGTGACTATTCTTTAAATTAGCCAAATTGTGGCCTTTTTGTTAATTAGTTGTTTCCTAGTTGATTTAGGTTAACTAGTTATTCTTTTCCTAGTTGATTTAGGTAAAGGCTCATTCTATATAAGCCTAAAAACTTCATTATTTTGATACCTTTTGACATTATTATCAATCAAAAACCGGCAGCACATTGCTCCCAAAATCGGGTGAATTAACTTGTCCAATTTTGGTGTGATTCAAAATTGAACTTGTTCCTTTGTTTGATCGAACAGTTTGCAAGACCATCATTGTCTTGAGGGTTGTTCGTATAGTATAGGTACTCCGTGACTTCATCAGAAGGTGAGTAGACTAGTTCCTACTTGTTGTCTTGATAGTTCATTGAGCGTCTTACTTCTATCTTTTGTTTTCTTTTTTTCGCTTTTTATATTGCATCAGTTGGTATCAGAGCTTGGAAAGAGTTTGTTCTTACAATCCCAATCCTGTTCTTCGTGCCTTAGTTTAGGTTCTATTTTTAATTTCGTTTTTGATTTATACCCAAAAAAAAAAGAAAAAAAAAACGTGAAAAAAAAAGAAGAAAGAAAAACCAAAAATTTGTGTTGTTGAAGTTGTTAAATCATCTAGGGATTGAAGTCTTGAAGATTGATTGCTAAAGACACGTTCTTGAACCGATTGTTGAAGTTCTTGATCGTTAAAACCGATAATCTTTAGATCTTGAAACTCTAGTTGAAATTCTTGAAGGTGAATGATTGAATCTTGAAAATCTTGAAGTTCTTAGAGTTAAAATTGAAGTTCTTGAAGAGTTTTACGTTGTTCTTGAAGAGGTTCGTGAATCCTCAAACGTTCCTAACGAGATTGCCTTGAATTCTTGAAGTTCTTGAACTTTAATTTATTGTTCTTGAATATTTTGGTTGAAAAACGTGGGAGAGGGCCTAAGAAGTGTTAGGGAGGCCAAATTTGAGGAGGAGAATAGGAAACTCTAATTCTAGTCCAAGAAGGAAACAACTCCCAATCCAAAAGGGAGAAGTTTCAAGGAGTTGAAATTCTATTTGGACAAGGAGAGGAGGGGCTAATTTGTGTTGGAAAAGGAAAGGGGGGGACCAAAATCCTAAGGACTAAGGAGAAAGGATTGGTCTTCTCCAAACTAAAGTGGGAAAACTTCTAAAATTTCCTTATCTCTTCAATTTCGAAATTCTTCTTAATTTCACTACTTCTAATTAGTAATTCTTAGGTAATTTCCCTTTGTAGGACCTCGTGCTAAAACTCAAATTTCCACTTTCGTAGATAATTCTTGGCTTCTTGTGCTCACTTAAAAAGCTGTCCGCCTATCGAGTCACATAACTTCACTCACCACGAAGAATTCTATTGATCTTGTGAAATTGAAAGGTTGCTAAGGAACTTGGTCAATTAGAGGAAGCCAATTTGAAGACAAGTGTGAAATCCTACCCAAAAATTTGAGTGAACCCGAGAGTCATTCAAAAAGTGAGAGAGAGAATTTTAACTAACCTTAACACATTCTCTAGTCTTGTTTCTTTTGTAGGTACATGGCTACAAAAGGAGAAAAGGTTGTGACCAATATTACTTTAGCCGAGCTATGGTCTGAAGTAAAGGCACTTAGTATCAGAGTGGAGAACCTTGAAAGAACTACTTTTACTTGGAAGAATACCGGGGAAGGAACTAGTGATGGTTCTACATTAAGACATGAACATGATTGTACTGTTTGTGAGGTAGAGAGTGACGAGGAGATTGAGGAAGATAAGAGAGCTGATTTGATTGAGTGTGATGATGAAGTTTCAACTAACGTTCACCCCTTGCCTAGTGTTGTTAGTGATGTTTTGCAGGAATACAGGGACATGTTTCCCGAGGAGATGCCAAGTGGACTACCTCCGTTGAGGGGGATAGAACACCAAATTGACTTTGTTCCGGGGTCACAAATTCCGAACAAACCCGCATATCGAAGCAATCCACAGGATACTAAGGAGTTGCAACGACAAGTGGATGAGCTATTGAGTAAGGGGCTAGTTCGAGAGAGTCTAAGTCCGCGTGTCGTACCCGTGATCTTGGTTCCAAAGAAAGACGGCACCTGGAGGATATGTGTTGATTGCCAAGCCGTCAACAAGATAACGGTAAAGTATCGTCATCCTATCCCTAGGTTAGATGACATGCTAGATGAGTTATGTGGTTCAAGTGTGTTTTCTAAGATTGATCTTAGGTCCGGTTACCACCAAATCCGCATGAAACCGGGTGATGATTGGAAAACTGCATTCAAGACCAAGTTTGGTCTATATGAATGGTTGGTGATGCCTTTTGGTCTCTCCAACGCACCTATTACGTTCATGCGATTAATTAATCATGTGCTTAAACCGTTTCTTAATAAGTTTGTGGTTGTCTACTTTGATGATATCCTGATTTATAGTAGAAGTTTAGATGACCATGTTGATCACCTAAGGCAGGTGTTTGAAGTATTAAGAGCTGAAAAGTTATATGTTAATTACAAGAAGTGTGCCTTTTGTGTAGAGAAATTTGTATTTCTAGGATTTGTTGTAAGTGTTAATGGTGTTGAAGTAGATGCATCTAAGGTAGAAGCTATTAGGGACTGGCCTACTCCTACTACTGTTTCACATGTTAGAAGTTTCCATGGACTAGCTAGTTTTTACAGACGCTTTGTTAAAGACTTTAGCACCATAGCAGCACCGCTCACAGAGTTGGTGAGAAAAGACACGCCTTTTGTGTGGGGGGAGCCGCAAGAGAGTGCCTTCCAAGAGTTGAAACGTAGGCTTAGTTCTGCCCCATGGTTACAATTACCTGATTTTAGTAAGGCGTTTGAAATTGAGTGTGACACCTCAGGGGTGGGAATTGGAGGTGTTCTTATACAAGATGGGAAGCCTATTGCCTATTTTAGTGAGAAGTTAAAGGGGGCTGCCTTGAATT
>MCJB01006969.1:0-95128 GCA_002018475.1 Nicotiana obtusifolia
ATAAGTGACACACGTGTATGACGCCTACAGGTTTGCGATAGCATTCTCGTCGCATAATTAACATGCGGTTTGCATTCTGAACGCGAACCTTGGCCCAGAAATCTGTTACACTCTGCGACACAGAAGGTCAGATTTGCGGTCCGCATTTTTAACAATGCGACCGCATTCTGGCCACATTCCTGGCGTTTGTTTCAGCTCCGAAGTCTGTTTCATTATGTGACGAAGGAGGTTAGTTTTGCGGTCTGCATTCTCAGTATGCGGTCGCATACTGACCGCATTTCTGACATAGATTTCTGCCCAGAAATCTGCTTCAGTTCGCGATGCATTACATGCTATATGCGGTTCGCAGGTGGATTTTGCGGTAGCATATCCAACTTTGCGACGCCTTTCGCTCTTTTCTTAACTTTTTGAACTATTTTCCGGGTCCTTAGGCCCTTATATGTAAACTATCTTACGGCCTAATGTAATGTATGAAATTATGGGTTATAACACATAAGTCGTAATACATCATACGGAGCTACTCATTCCCTCAAACCACCAAGCGAAATGCAAATGCTCAACACAAGCGGTGGGGTCGTTACATTCTCCCGCACTTAAAACATACGTTCATACTCGAACGTGCCAAGAGTCATTCCAAAGCCTTCAAATCACTGTGCAACCTTACCATGCACATACCTGGGGGTGTTCCCAAGTCACCCCAATCCATATATGCCTGACGACACAATATAATTAAAGATCCTTAATTCAACCTCAGTTCATAAATCTTAAAACCAAATCCCTAGCATCCAGAACTCAGTATATGACTCGATTCTTGCATCTATGCATCGTATAAATTTGAACAAGCTATATCAATCCATAAACATATCTCAAGACATATTCACATGATATACCACATAACTCAAATACCCATAGCAATAACTTCCGGACACAATAGCTGCTCGATAACCAACCCGACACTGTTAACAAACTTCATATCAGCTAAAATATTGTTCTGAACAATCGTACACTTCCAATGATGAAAGAAACATACAGAACTCGTAACCATCCATCAGATAAACGAGTCGTGGAGCTCTCTTGCCCGATAAGAACCATCGCCGAAATCTAAGCCGACTAGCAAAACAATTCTTGCAAACATACCTTAATCAAATCCGATGGCACTCATTTCAAGCCTAATAACCTCACCTCACCAGTACAAGCTACTCGACCAACCTGTCACACAAATACTACTTAGAACCAAATACCATGCAGTCCGTGCACCAACGAACAATAACTCAAATGTACCCAATGATGGAAAGAGAATGGAAATCAAGAAACCATCCCGTCAGCTCAACAGATACCAGCACGAAGCGCAATGCTATCAATATATCACACAAGGGGAAACATAACACACGAAATAAGCACAAAGGATCATGTCCTAGCATAATGCCGCTGCGATGCATGACCCAATCCGAACGCTGGTCCATATGAAATACCTCAAGCCTCAGTGCTCAAAATTAATAACCACACCCAATTTTATATGAAGTAAATAAAGTGCATGACCATAATCACGGAGAAGCAAATAACACAATATATCACAGGCCTAAAAGACCATAACAAAAGCGCAATCGACCATTCAACACCCCAATAACCATTATGCTCAAATTCCACTACAAGGCCCCAACAGAACTGCAGCGAGTGTGCATATAACCGACAAATCACAACCTCTCGTCGCATAGAAGCATAACACATAGAACATATCAGAACAAGAACAAACTCAACTCTAACTGAATGACACACCTTTCAACAATAATGGTGCTGGGTCAGAAAATCCGATCCGGTGTAGACACATCCTCATTGGGCCTACCAATGGGCCCCCAAATCAACTTCGGTTATCCCCAAAATGGATAAATGTCCCTCCAAAAGTCCACAATTACTAACCATAGCATGTAGTACCATCTAGTTAACTTTGTGTCACGACCCCAATTTTCATTCGTAGGATATCGTGACAGCACCTAGTCTCTAAGACTAGGTAAGCCTAACAAACATGCGAAATAACTGAAATGATAATTTAAATCTCAAAAATATCAACAACTATATGAAATAAAATCTGCAACTCAACATGTACATCTGCCAAAACCCGGTGAAGATATAAGTCACAAGCTCTAGATACAGTACTGAACACTTCCATACATCACTGTCTATAAATATGTAAAGAAATAAGAAAAGAACAAGGTAGAAGGGGACTCCGAGGACTACGGACGCAGGCAGGTGTACCTTGAAGTCAACAAAGCAAGCAACTCAACACGCTAATAGCGAGGCTGATTGGATGTACCTGGATCTACACAAAATATATCCAGAAGCATAGTATGAGTACAACACAATGGTACCCAGTAAGTGCCAAACCTAACCTCGGTAGAGTAGTGACGAGATTAGGTTGAGGCCCCACAAGAGATAATAAAAAACAAGATAGAAAATATAATGATATACCGAAATAACAAGGAAAGGGAAACATAAAGAAATTATAGAAAAGTAACAACACGGAAATCAAGGAAGCTAATAAAATCACGAAAGGAAAACAAGGATTTTACATGGTAAGGAAACAACACCCCAACAATATAGCAAATAGAGAAAATCAACAGGGGCACTCTAGAGGTACCGCCTCGTTGTCCCAAATCATAAAAATAAATCACAGTCTTTCCTTATATCACCACGGGAGCCTTTATATTTAGTTTTGAAAATCATTTTTTCTGAAATAGCACCACGCGTTTTAGCCCACGTTATAACACTGCATGGCTTCTAGTAGTTCCCTTACTAGCCACGCGTATCAAGCCCACCTTATCTCACCGATTGCATTTCAACACCTAGACCTTATACCACCACATGCGTATCAATAATCACAACGGCACGGCAGAAACCTCATGCAAACAATAACAACCGCACGGTAGAAACCTAGTGCAAACAATAACAACCGCACCGTAGAAACCTCGTGCAACAACCAAACAAAAACGTCAACAATAACTCGAAAACCAAAGCATAGCAACTAAATAAAATAAAATTTCACAACTTACACCTTGCCTACAGAAACCACGATCTTTTGCAACTCAACACCAAACTCAGCAACAAGATATTTCAATGATAGCAATTTCAAGTAGACAATCCCACAGTTAAGTAATGAATACGGAATTAAGAAACCAATTAATTCAACTAAACATGTAGTACAAATTGCAAATAAGAGATAAGACAGGTAGACATGTAAAATTATGCTAAACATGATGACTCCAACATGCTAAACCAACTCAATTAAGGCATAAAAGGAAACAATGTAACTAAACTGGAATTTCGACATTTAACCCGTGTACACACTCGACACCTTGCGTATACGGCCTTCACATATAAAAAATTATCACCACAATACCAAATCCTAATGGAAAATTTCCCCACACAAGGTTAGACAAGTCACTTATCCAAACCATGCTAAATCAATCAACTAGAAGGCCTTTCTCTAGATTTTCCAACTCCGAACAGCTCGAATCTAGCCAAAACAATTTCATACTATAAATATAACTATACGAAACTAATTTAAATGAATAAATTATGATCTTAGCGAAGAATTGAAAAATATTGCCCCGAAAAGTCAACTCGGATCCGCGTCTCGGAACCCGACCAAAATTACAAAAATCGAACTCCCATCCGATATCGAGTCCAACCATACAAGAATTACACAAATCTGATACCAAAATTCTTCCAAAATCCCCAAAATTCAGCCTAAGAAGTTACCTCTGGACTCAACATAAGACAAATCCTTGTCCAACTGGACTGAGCTGAAGTCTAACACATGAGACAGACCGCCATGATACTTTCGGAGCATAGAAATATGGAACACTAGATGAACTGCAGCTAGACTAGGTGGTAGCGCAAGTCTGTAGGCCACCTCTCCAACTCTCTCAAGAATCTCAAAAGGTCCGATATACCTAGGGCTCATTTTGCGTTCTTCCCGAACCTCATAACACCCTTCATGGGTGAAACCTAGAGCAAGACCCGCTCCCCAACCATGAATGCAACATCATGAACCTTCCGATCCGCATAACTCTTTTGTCTAGATTGGGCAGTGCCAAATTGATCCTTAATCAATTTAACCTTTTCCAAATCATCCTGAACCAAGTCTGTACCCATAGCCTAGGCTCACTCTATTCAAACCAACCCAGCGGAGACCGGCACCACCTACCAGACAAAGCCTCGTACGGGGCCAATGCTCAAGAGATAACAATTGTTGTAGGCAAACTCCACAAGCGGCAAGAACGGATCCCAAGAACCCCCAAACTCCATCAAACACGCACAAAGCATATCCTCCAATATTTGAATAGTGCACTCGGACTGTCAATCTATCTGAGGGTGAAATATTGTACTCAACTCTATCCGCGTGCCCAACTCATGTTGTACGGTCCTCGAGAACCATGATGCAAACAGCGTACCCTGGTCATAGATGATAGATATTGGCACGCCATGAAGCCTGGCAATCTCGCGAATATAAACCTGAGCAGTTGCTCCGAAGAGTAAGTAGTCACCACTGGAATGAAATGAGCTGACTTGGTCAATCTATCCACAATCATCCAAACTGCATCGAACTTCCTCTGAGTCAGTAGGAGCCCAACAACAAAATCAATAGTAATCCGCTCCTATTTCCACTCTAGGATCTCTAGCTTCTGAAGTAATCTACCTAGCCGATGGTGTTCATACTTCATCGGCTGACTATTTAAGCACCAAGCTACATACTCTATTATGTCCTTCTTCATTCTCCTCCACCAGTAATGTTGCCTCAAGTCCTGGTACATCTTTGCAGCACTTGGATGAATGGAGTATCGTGGACTGTGAGCCTCCTGGAGAATCAACTCATGCAAGCCATCTACATTGAGCACACATAGCCTACCCTACATCTGTAATACACTATCATCTCCAATAGTGATCTCCTTGGCATCACCGTGCTTAACTATGTCCTTGAGGACAAGAAAACGGGGTACGTCATACTGACGCTCTCTGATACGATCATAAAGAGAAGAATGAGAAACCACACAAGCCAAAACTCGGCTCGGCTCAGGAACATCCAGTCTAACAAACTGGTTGGCCAAGCTGAACATCCAAGGCTAATGGCCTCTTTGCTATCGGTAGATATGGTAAGCTGCCCAAACTCTCTGCCTTGCGACTCAAGGCATCGGCCACCACATTGGCCTTCCAAGGATGACATAGAATGGTGATATCATAGTCCTTACGCAACTCTAACCACCTCCGCTGTCGTATGTTAAGATCCTTCTGTTTGAACATATATTATAGACTCCGGTGATCGGTGTAGACCTCACAAGGGACACTAAACAAATAGTGCCGCCAGATCTTCAAGGCATGAACAGTAGCTGCTAACTCGAGGTCGTGGATAGGATATTTCTTCTCATGCACCTTCAGCTGTCTATATGCACAGGAAATCACCCTACGGTCCTACATAAACACTGCGCTAAGACCAATATGCAACACATCACAGTATACAGTATAAGACCCCGAACCCGAAGTCAACACCAACATTGGGCTGTAGTCAAAGCTATCTTGAGCTTTTTAAAGCTCTCCTCACATGCCTTGCTCCACCTGAATAGAGCACCCTTCTAGACTAATCTGGTCATAAGTGCTGCAATAGATGAGAAACCCTCTACAAACCGACGATAATACCCCGCCAAACCCAGAAAACTTCTGATCTCCATAGCTGAAGATAGTCTAGACCAACTCTCACTGCTTCAATCATCTTCGGATCCACCTTGATCCCCTCACTCAATACTACGTGACCCAAAAATGCCACCTATTCTAGCCAGAATTTGCACTTTGGAAAGTTTGCATATAACTTCTTTTCTATCAAGGTATGAAGCACAGTCCTCAGGTGCTGCTCATGTTCCTCCCGACTTCGGGAGTACACCAGAATGTCATCAATAAATACAATTATGAATAAGTCAAGATAGGGCAGAAACACACTGTTCATCAAGTGTATGAATGCTGCTGGGGCGTTGGTCATCCCACAAGACATCACAAGAAACTTGTAATGTCCATACCGAGTCCCGAAGGCAGACTTCGGGATATCTGGCTCCCGAATCTTCAACTGATGATAGCCTGAACGCAAGTCGATCTTAGAGAACACTATGGCACCATTTAGCTGATCAAATAGGTCATTAATATGTGGTAATATATACATGTTCTTCACTATAACCTTGTTCAACTGGCATTAATCAATACACATACGCATAGAACCATCCTTCTTCTTTACAAATAAGACTGGAGCACCCTAAGGTGACATACTGGGCCGAATGAAACCCTTATCAAGCAACTCTTGCAACTGTTCCTTTAACTCTTTCAACTCTGCTGGGGTCATACGATAGGGTGGAATAGAAATGGGCTGAGTGCCTGGTAACAAATCAATACCAAAGTCGATATCCTTGTCGAGCGGCATGCCCGAAAGATCTGCTGGGAATACATCTCGATTATCCCTCACTACCAGAACTGACTCTATGGTAGGAGTATCAACACTGACATCTCTCACATATGCCAGATACGCCTCGCACCCCATCTCAACCATCTGCTGAGCCTTTAGAAATGAATTACCCTGCTAGGAATATAATCTAAAGTACCTATCCACTCTAACCACGGGAGACCTGGCATAGCCAATGTCACCGTCTTGGTGTGACAATCAAGGATAGCATGATAGGGCGAAAATCAGTCCATGCCAAAAATAACATCAAAATCTACCATACTGAGGAACAATAAATCGGCTCTGGTCTCAAAACCACTAAGAATAACCAAACACGATCGATACACACGGTCAACAACAATAGAATCTCCCACAGGTAACACATAGATAGGAGAACTCAAAGAACCACGGGATATATCCAAATATGGAGCAAAATAAGACAACACACAGGAATAAGTAGAGCCTGGATCAAATAAGACTGATGCATCTCTATGACAAACCGGAACAATACCTGTGATGACCGAGTTCGATGCAACTGCCTTTATCCTAGAAGGAAGAGCATAATATCTGGCATGACCTCCCCCTCTAGGGCAAACTCTACCTACTCGAACTCCACCTCTAGCTGGCTGCGTAGGTGGGTTGGCAACTGGTGCGGTGACCATTAATTGGGAAGCCTGAGGACTCGATGGAATACGCGGAGCCTGAGTAGTCTGTGGAGGTGCACCCCTCCTGAATCTTGGGCAATCACTCACCATATGACGAGTGTCACAGCACTCAAAGCAAGCTCTTTGGGGACGTGGTTGCTGTGGCTGGCTCGGGGCTTGATCGACTGGATTGACAGCTAAAAGCACCCCGTGCAGGAGGTGCACTATATAATTGCAGTGTATAATAGGGAGCCCGAGGCCTAGGAGTGGCCCGAATACCGCTGGAAGCTAGAGGTGCTGAATGAATAGGGCGACTCACATAGCCCCTACCATGATGAGATGCAACTGAGGTAGGGGTACCACTATATGTGCCGGACTCTCGAGACCTCTTGGCCTCCCTCTCCTCTCTCTCCCGATTCAACATACCCTCCAATCTCCTAGCGATCCCCACTACCTTCTGGTATGCGATGTCCATCTCAAACTCTCTGGCCATGCCAAATCTGATACTAAGGTTGAGCCCCTAGATAAATCGATGGACTCTCTCTCTAACAATAGCAACCAGGGCTGGTGCATGTGTGGCCAGATCATTGAACCATATCGCATACTCTGACACGGTCCTAGAACCCTGACGCAACTTCTCAAACTCTGTGCGCCATGCATATCTGAGACTCTAGGGAGCATACTCCCTAAAGAACATATCTAAGAATTAAGTCCAATTGAGTGAAGCTGCCTCGGCGGACTACCCAACTCATATGCTTGCTACCATTGATATGCCGCTCCTTTAAGGTGGAACGTAGTGAAAGCAACCCCACTAGACTCAGCAATACCCACAGTACGAAGGATACGGTGGCAGTCCTCAAGAAAACCCTAGGCATCCTCTGACGCCAAGCCATTGAAAGTAGGAGGGTGGTACTTTTTGTACCTCTCGAGCCTAAGCTGCTCCCCTTCAGAAACTACTGCCCTAACCTCGGGCTGAGCTGGGGCTACCAGCTGCATTGGTATGACTTCTAGGACCAGATCAACTTGATCCTGCTACTCTGGGGTACGGCCAGCGGGAGTTTGTGCTCCTTCCCCTACCTGAGATGTGGCAGGAGCAAGCAGTATCAACCCTGCCTGAGCTAAGGGGCCGAACATGCTCAGAAACTGCGCGAGAGTCTCCTGGAGGTCTGGTGCAGCAACAAGCGTCTTAGGTGCCTACCCTCTAACTGGAGTTACTGCTGGCTTCTCTGTAGAAGCTCGTGCGAGTGCTCTGGCCGCACCACATGGATTCCCTTGGCCTCTACCTTGGCCCCGGCCTCTCGCGGCTCTAGTAGGGGTGTGGGTGTCTGGTCATTTGGTCCAGGTATACCTGTCCTCACCATCTGCGAGACAATAGAAAGACAGAAATTTAGAATCCGAAGTCAAAGATTTCACACTAAGAAATCAAAGAAGTGAAGCTTTTCCTTACAGTTCCATAGCATCCTGAAGATAAGTACAAACGTCTCCGTACCAATTTGCGAGACTCTACTAAACGTGCTTGGGACTCATAACACCTATGAACCTAGAGCTCTAATACCAACTTTTCACGACCCCAATTTCCCTCCGTAGGATGTCGTGACTACATCTAGTCTCTAAGACATAGGTAAGCCTAACAAACATGCAGAATAACTGAAATGATAATTTAAATCTCAAAAACCTCAACAACTATATGAAATAAAATCTGTAACTCAATATGTACATCTCCCAAAACCCGGTGAAAATATAAGTCACAAGCTCTAGATACAGTACTGAACAATCCTATATATCACTATATATAAAGATGTAAAGAAATAAAAAAAGAATAGGGCGGAAGGGTACTCCGAGGCCTGTGGACGCGGGCAGGTTTACCTTGAAGTCTCCAAAGCAAGAAACTCAACGCACGAATATGGAGGCTGATAGGATGTACATGGATCTGCACAAAACATGTTCAGAAGCGTAGTATGAGTACACCACAACGGTACCTAGTAAGTGACATGCCTAACCACGGTAGAGTAGTGAAGAGGTCGGGTCGAGGCCCTACTGGAGATAATAAGAAGCAAGACAGAAAATATAATGATATACTGAAATAATGGAAACAATAAAGAAATTACAAAAAAGTAACAATACGGAAATCAAGGAAGCTAATAAAATCACGAAAGGAGAACAAGGATTTTACATGTTAAAGAAATAAAACCCCAACAATAAAGCAAATAGAGAAGATCAGTAAAAACAAAGAGTTCAATCTGATGTGGACTAAGGGACTGCCATTCAAGATCTCTTTTCTCTTATGGAGACTATGGAGGCAAAAGATAGCAACTGATGATTTATGGAGGGGGCAAGGATACACAGTCATGTCGAGATGTTGGTGTTGCCAAAACCCTCAGGAGGAGACAATCGACCACATTTTCTTGACTAGTCCTACAGCTGCCAAGGTATGGAAACAATTTATGAGTGCTGCAGGAATCATTGAGACTATGATACAATTGAAACAAGTTATCAGAAGCTGGTGGAGTACAGTGACCTGCTCGAAATTGAGACCTCTATTCCAGGCAGCTCCTGCCATTATCACATGGGAGCTATGGAAGAAAAGAAACAAGGGCAAGTATGGAGGAAATGTGTCAACTAACAGGGTCATACATGAAGTGAATAAGACATTGCATTACTTAGCAAGGACCAGATATCCATGGCTATCCAATATTCCTCTGTTATGGCCAGAAATGATCCAATTTTTTGAGGCCTATAAACCAATCTTGATTACGAAGAGAATAGTTTGGAAGTATCCTCTTCAAGGGTGGTATAAATGCAACACGGATGGGGCCTCAAAGGGTAATCCTGGACCTAGCTCAATTGCATTTTGCGTTAGGAATGACACTGGAGATCTTGTATATGCAGAGGCAGTGGACATCGGAGAAACCACTAATATAGTGTCTGAAGCAAAAGCACTACTGCAGGGATTACAATATTGTGTCGAGCATGAGTTGCATCCTCTAATTCTAGAGACTGATTCTTTGGTATTGAAGAAAGTGATCGAAGGGGAATGGGATACACCATGGGCAATCAGCACAGAAGTGAAGAAGATTAAGGAGATGAGGGATAATTTTAATGTCGTGCTGCAACATGTATTCAGAGAAGGCAATGCAGTAGCAGATTTTTTAGCTAACTTGGTTTTCTCTTTTGCAGGAACTCTACATTTCTACTCATTCAATGAATTACCAAGTGAAGGAAGGAAGCTCGTCAATTTAGATAAATCGCAAACACCTAATCTAAGGATTAGGATTGCCAAAAGAAGAGCTCCAGATTAATGGTGGTTTTCCGATCTGTCAAACAATGGCTTTGCTGGATTATATTCTATACATTAATAGAAAACTGTCCAGTGGTATTAGTGCGTCATCGCGGTCATTCTGGAGGTGGGATATTAGTGTATGGAAGGTATAATACAGCAAGTTATTGCTCACGATATCGTCAAGAGCAAGAGATAATTAACTGTAGGTCGAAATATGTGTTTGTTCGAGGTCGAATTCTGCAATTTCGAATTTGGAAGCTGAAGGTCAATGCATATACTATCGATATTTCAACTCAAAATATGATCGACCACAAAGGAATATATGCACTCAAGACTGCTGGTAGTTATCAAGTATCTACTGAAATCGATACTGCAACTGGAAAACAGTTGAAATGGACTGAAGGACAATCCAATTTGGTGAAGATTGCAACTGGAATGGAAAAGAAGACTGGTCTATCACAAATCGATGCTAACTTCTTGAAGGCAACATTGGAAACTAAGCATCGAAGTCACTGGAATCATATACCAGCAGCAGCGATCACACTCTGTTCGACTCGAAGGCAAATATTGGAAGACTTTCTGCATGATCGACATCGAAAAACAAAAGGGGACAGCTTACAGGTTCGAGGTCGAGAAGAAGACAGTGAGCAGCACTCGATTCTGTCGGACAGTACAACAAATCAGGATTCAAACACACTGATAAACATCAGTATGAATGCTGATAAACTGGATGTTTCGATTATGCTGATCATTTGGGAAGCATCCAAAGGAAGCAACATTGTAAAAAGGGAGGCCAACACTATCGCGGATTATTTCACTAACATGGTGTTCTTTTTTGCAGGACTCATTAACCTGGACAAGCAACAAACACCAAAAGAATTGCAAAAACAATACATCCTGATAAATGTTGGAATCTCACTGAAGGACAGTTGAATCTCACTTAAGGATAATTGCAGCTGGATGAACTGCCAAGGCAGACAATTTCACATAGTATTAGTACATTTTCCAGTGGTATTAGCATGTTCACATGCTCATTCTGGAAGTGTACTAATGCTATATGAAAAACATTCCACAAGTTCGACGCAAAGAATCGAAGGCAAATATTTGAGGACATACTACATGATTGACATCGAGAATCAAAAGGAAATGAATGAGAACAGATTACAGGTTGGGATCGAGAATAATTCAATGCTTTTAGGGAACCACCAAGTGCAGCAAGAAGAATACTGGAAAGTGGCCTATGGGCAGACAACTTCATATAGTATTAGAACATTTCCCAGTGGTATTAGCATGTTCACATGCTCATTCTGGAAGTGTACTAATGCTATATGAAGACTGCACTGTAGGAATGATATTGCAACACCAACAGATCATCTTCTACTGAACTTCGACAATGCAGCTTCAACTGCAACTGGAAAACAGTCACTGGAATCAAACCTCAGCAACAGAGATCATATTTAACTAACATGTTGTTTAAGTTTTTAGGTACGATACAACTCAATACAATGCATTCAATGAATTATCAAGTGAGGCAAGGAAACGCATCAACATCGATAAACAGCTTAAGGTTCAAAACTGGCAGAAGACGATCCCCAAATTAGTTGAAACATGGCCTAAAAGTGCAGAATAATTCATAGAATGTTAGAGCATCTTCCAGTGGTATTAACATGTACACATGTTCATTCTGGAGATGTGATAACATTCTATGACAAATGTATTATAGGACATCGTATTAATTTCATCACTGATTCTGCCAAACGACAGAAGGAGAGTCAAGGTCGACTGATAATCGAGCACAACTGAACAAACCAATTTCAGTTCACAACCAACGATCCAATGTGAATGACACTGGAGATTCATGTTTTCCAATCCATTTGAATGCAAAACTTGGCGCCTGGTGAGAGCGATAGAGGTTCTACATCTATGTTTTGCAGTTGGCGGGGATTATGCGAGCCTTCACGGATTGGAAGTTGGTTTTGATACGTTTTGTAATAAATAGTTTTGCTATATTAGTACATCTAGAATTAAACGCATATTTTAAATTAGGAACATTTTCTAAACTTTGTACTTCTTTAATTTTAATATATGTATCCTCTAGGCATTGTGCTTAGAGGTATTTGCTTAAAAAATATATATATATATATATATATATATAAATAGAGAAGATCAGCAAGGGCATTCTCGAGGTACCACCTTGTAGTCGCAAATTAAAAAAATAAATCACAGTCTTTCCTTACATCACCGAGGAAGCCTTTACATTTAGTTCTGAAAATTATTTTTCCCAAAATAGCACCCCGCATTTTAGCCAACCTTATCACACCGCATGGCTACTAATAGTTCCCCTACTAGCCACGCGTATCAAACCCACCTTATCTCACCGCATGCATTTCAACACCCAGACCATATACGAGCACATCCGTATCAATAATCATGATGGCACGGTAGAAATCTCGCGCAAATAGTAACATCCGCCCGGCAGAAACCTCTTGCAAATAATAACAACAGCACGACAAAAACCTCGTGCCACAACCAAACAATAACCTCAACAGTAACATGAAAACCAAGCGTAGCAACTAAATAGAATGAAATTTCACAACTTACACCTTGCCTCAGCGGAAACCACGACATTTTGCAACTCAACACCAAGATATTTCAAGGATAGCAATTTCAAGTAGAGAATCCCACAGTTATGTAATGAATACGGAATTAAGAAAACATGTTATTCAACTAAACATGTAGTACAAGTTGCAAATAAGAGATAAGACAGTTAGACATGCGAAATTAGGCTAAACACAATGACTACAACATGCTAAAGTAACTCAATTAATGCATAAAAAGGAAACTACATAGCTAAAACCAGAATTTCAACATTTAGCCCATGTATGCACTCATCATCTTTCGTACACGGCCTTCACATATCACAAATTATGACCACAATACCAAATCCTAGGGGGAATTTCCCCCACAGAAGGTTAGACAAGTCAGTTACCTTATATCACGCTAAATCAATCAACTAGAAGGGCTTTCCCTCGAGTTTCCAATTCGGAACGGCTCAAATCTAGCCAAAACAATTTCATGCTATAAATATGACTATGGGAAACTAATTTAAATGAATAATTATGATCTTAGCGAATTGAAAAAAATCATCCCGGAAAGTCAACTCGGACCAACGTCTCAGAACCTGATCAAAATAACAAAAATCAAACACCCATTCAATATCCAGTCCAACCATACAAGAATTACACAAATTTGATACCAAAATTCTGCTCAAATCCCCAAAATTCGGCCTAAGAAGTTTCCTCCATTTTCCTCCAAATGTTTCAACCCAAATCCCAAATTAAATGATGAAATCAGAGATAGATTAGTGGAATTTAATCAAAAACAAGTTAAGAACTCTTACCCCCACAATCCCTCTGAAAATCCCTCAAAAATTCGCCTCAAACTGAGCTCTCAAAGTCCAAATTATGTAATATGAAATAAACCCTCGATTTTGAGACTTAAGTCTGCTGCCCAGTTATTTACACTACGTGATCACGGAAATTCCTACGCGATCGCGAAGAACAAAATTACGAACAGCTCAAAAACCTACTACGAGAACGCGGTGAGAAACTTTCCAGGGTTACGCGATCGCATGAACCAAAACGCAACCGCTTAAAGTAGTGCACTCACCTCCCAGACTCCCCTTCCTTCATCGCGAACGCGACACCATCCATGCTTTTGTGATGCACTGACCTACCTACCTACGCGATTGCACAAGCCATCTTGCGATCACATAGCACTAAACGACACCTGCCAAATCTCAGAGCTTCCCGATTGTGGACCCTCTTCCACGATCACATAGGAGGAAACCAAAACTAGGAGAACCAAGATTTCTGCAATTCCACAATGAATTGAAATGCATCGAACATGGTCCGAATTGCACCCGAGGCCCCTGAGACCTCAACCAAACATGCCAACAAGTCCTAAAATATCATATGAACACGCTCTAAGCGTCAAATCACATAAAACAATGCTAACATCATGAATCACGCATTGATTCTAGCCAAAGCACTTATGAACTTTCGAATTCTGAAACCAACGCCAATTCATACCAAAACAACTCCGATTAACCCTAAATTTTACACACAAGTCATAATTGACATTACGGACCTATTCCAACTCTCGGAATCAAAATCCGACTCCATTATCAAAAAGTGTGGAAAGTTCCACCAATTTCCAACTTCCGCCAATTAATCCCAAAATGACTTCCAAATCAACATCCGGACACGCTCCTATGACTCAAATCACCATACAGAGCTATTGAACCATCGAAACTCCATTTTGGAGTCGTCTTTACACATGTCAAAATACGGTCAACTCCTACGACTTAACCTTCAAATTTAGGGACTATATATCCCATTTCACTCAGAAACTCACCCAAAACCAAAATAAAACATCCCAGCAAGTCACGTAACCACAGTATAACATAGAGAAGGCAATATACAGGCGATTGGGGCTGATACACTCAAAACAACCGGCCGAGTCATTACACTTTGGCCACATCTTCATAGTCGGCAACCCCAAAACAAGCTGTTTTTGAGAACTCCCAGTCCCCAAATCCATAGAACACATGAATCCCCATAGTTGACCCCAACTCCACCACTCGAAAGACTAACACATCTCTCATACATAATCATCCCCACAAGAAACACTTCTATAAACCTTTCATGCCACATAGCAAAATCTAAGCATCAACAGTCGATCAACCAAGCGAGTATCGCAAAACCTCAACCAAGCCACACCAGTCGCCAAATCCAAGAGAATGTCCACAAAACACCCGTAAAGCCGCACCTCATCATAAGAAACAAAAGAACCGATCCTATCCATTATCGTGCTGATCCAATCAACTACCAAACTATCTTATTTCTCCGAGTTCATTCTGAATTACCCTCAAGTTGACATTTCTCCTTGCCAGAACACTACGATCCTTACCCAAAGCTCACCACAAGAGATCCTAGCATAAAACTACTCTGCCCTAAGGCCTAAGCCCGTTCTATTCCCTCTTAAGCACCCCAAAAGTACCACAATTGAGACACCAACTCTGAAGAGACCTTATGTGAATCTAAAGTCGTTTCCTTCACCTTCCTGATACCGAAATGTAGAATCCATAATGATATAGAAATATCGTGAACACTATCCAATGTAAATCTTAGATTCTAGCCATATACAAATTTGAAAAATTCTCAATTGCTACATATAAATCTTGAATTCATTAGAACCTTCTCAAGAGTCATCCACTCTACTCAAATCTCTACTGCACCGCCAAAATGGGCCGAACGACAAGTGCCCCATTAGCACGTCAAGACCAAAAGAAGTAATCCCACCTTAACGCAACCGAGCAATTTCCTACTCTATGCGTATTACATCCTTCACGAATAACAACTAAATCATTCCATGATTCCTATATACCCATAAAGTGTAATACACCATGCATCCAGAAATTTTTTTACTTAAGTCATCCTCAAAACAAGTCTCTGCAACTCATAACCGATCCACAAGTATGCCTCAGACCAAAACCAATACAACACGTAACCATGCGATCAAATCGTCGATAGCAGACTCCCCCACTTGGCTCAAAGCCAGATATCAAAACTCTCAATAACTCACAATGCCCATACTTTATTACTGCCATAATACCGCAGTAAAATTCGACTAAATCCTTCATAAGCTCATGTAACACAAACCATATAATACCTCATATCATCTTCTAAGCTCGCATTCATCCTCGTGATGTTCAGGTCAACTTTCTCAACCGATCCAAACACAAATCGCAACACCTATAACCCACTGGTTGAAAAGAAAGCCTCTACTAACATCATAAGGATCACACCTCCGTAGACCACCCCCAGGAAATAATCCACCTACTTAGCCTCATATTGGCATCCTTTTATACCTTTTCGCAGCCACAATTACTATGCAATCACTTAATCTTCCCGAGTCTGAACTTATCAACAATTCGTTCCACAATTAAACAACATGAGAGATCATCCAATACACTCATAACTCGAGACTATACGTCACATCAAGATAGAATTAAGCACCTAATAGTCCTTTATACATTTCAAGAAAACTTTTCTCAACACATTCAAAACATCTTAACACTTCCCACCATCCCATCCTACTCATCATATAGCCATCCAGCCACTCAGCCACCCGTCCCACTCATAGGGACACCACTGGACATAGAAGTCCAAAAGCACATTCTCACACAACTGAAACTATCGAGCCTAAGTTGCTGTCCAAACCCGAACCCAAGTCGTCTAGACTGGCCTATCACCAAAACACTAAAGACGCATCTCACACCTCATCCATGGAATTCCATAAGTCGACGATGTACAGCTGATACCAAGCGCTCACATGTGCATACGAGTGATTGGAAGGAATTCAAAGAGATACGCTTCAAGCTGAATCAATGATGCGGGATAAGGAAAGAATTGGGAAGTTTATCCTAAATGTCATATAGCCTCTTGAAGATAGGTATGGACGTCATCATATCAATCTGCATAACTCCATTAGACACTCGCTCATGACTCGTAGAACCTATGAACCTAGAGCTCTAATACCAACTTGTCACGACCCAAAATCCAACTAGTCGTGATGACACTTAAACCAGCCCGCTAGGTAAGCAAATTAGCAACAATTCAATTCAAAAGAGATTTACTAAGAGGAATAAAGATAATATGACTAAACTTTTATACAAAGAATCCCCAAGGACTAGTAGTACAAATCACGAGTTTCTAAGCCTTAGAGTTTACAAAGTTGATACGAAATAAATAAATCATCTATTGAAACATACATAAACAAATTTATAAATCTGAAGCTACCAAGAATAAGAGGCAGTTATAACCGGAACACAGGTACGTCTTCAATGCCAGCTCCCGCCATACATAGAAACATCAGCGTCAAAAATCTGCACGCAAGGTGCAGAAGTGTAGTATGAGTACAACCGACCTCATGTACTCAATAAGTAACAAACTCAACCTTAGGTTGAAAGTAGTGACGAGCTTGGATAAAGGTAAGAGTCCAACACCAATAGCAAGGAACACCTCATAACAATATAACTAAAGCAATACAAGTAATAACTCAAAGATATAATGCTCAACTCGTTCACAGTTCTGAAAAATAGGCATGCTTTTCAAGTATAGCAGTAAAACCCAAATTTTTCACCGAAATCACCAAAATATGAGTAAATTTAAAAACTGCGATTTTTCACTATCAGATAACATGAGGAAAGTGCATCTCTATGCCTACATGTCAATGTGTATGTGAAGTCATGAATGCCACAATTCCGTACCACATGAGGAAATGCAGCTCAATGCCTACATGCCATGTATGCATGTCAATTGTAATGCAACGCAGTGATAAAACCATATGCATACTCTCAGAGTATCAATTCGCTCAGTCCACCCAATCACTGAGTCCTCTCAGTCACTCAGTCTTCACAGTCACTAAGTCCTCCAAATCACTCAATCCTCCCAATCACGTCGCGCTCGGCACTCGCACTCGCGCTTGCACTCAGTAGGTACGTGCGCTCACTAAGTCAGACTCCGGAGGGGCAAATCTTGCCCAAGCGCTAATATAATTCAATCATGACATGAATCAATAAAACTTGTTGCAGCTTGCAGCTCGATCCCATAAACATCCTCACAATCAGGCCCTCGACCTCACTCAGTCATCAATTTCTCCAGTCTCTCAGCCTCACAAATCTCATGCTAATTGCCCAAACAATGATAATATGCTGTGAGACAAATGATATCAGAGACAAGGATATGATATGAAATGAATGGATATGATTGAGTATGTAATTGCAATTTAATCAAATAACTCAACAGAAAAAATAACCTCAGTGGGTCCCAACAGGATAAGCATATAGCCTAAACATAGTTTCTAACATGGATCGCAGCTTAATTACTCTAGCATGTATAAATATCATAGATAGAAACATGATTAGGTCACTACACAGTACCACTGAATCAATTGAGTCATAATTCATATGGTGCACGCCCACGCTCCCGTTACCTAACATGTGCGTCACCTCAACACCCAACACATAACACGTATATTCAAGGGTTCATACCCTCAGCGCCAAGATTAGAAGTGTTACTTACCTCGAACAAGTCAAATCTAATACTAAGCGAGCAAAACAATACTCTAGAAACACCATCTCGAGCGTACCGACCTCCGAACGACTCAAAACTAGCCAAAAGCAACTCAAATACATCAAATAATGGTCGAATCTTTAATCAAAAGCCCAAAGTCAACCAAGAAGTCAAACCCGAGCCCGCACCTTACAACCCGACAAAACTCACAAAATCCGATAACCCATTCAATCACGAGTCCAACCATACTGGTTTCACTCAAATCCGACTCCGGATCGACGTTCAAAACTCAAAAATTCACTTTATGAAATTTTAGACAAAACCCTCAATTTCTCTTTTGCTATCATCAAACCAACTGCCAAAAACAAGGATAGATTCATGAAATATAATCAAAACCGAGTAGAGAACACTTACCCCAATCCATTTGGTGAAAATCGCCTCAATCCGAGCTCCAAAGCTCAAAATATGCTTAAATGAACTCAAAATCCCGAAATTTGATGTTTTCATGCACTACCAGGGGTCCCTCTTCATGATCGTGGTCTCCAACATCGCGATCGCGATTCAAAAAATATTACAGCTCAATTTTTACCCTTCGCGATTGCGAGGAACAAATTCCAACAAGCTTGCCCAACTCTTCCAGACAGCCTGTAGTGTACCCGCCATAACTTTTTGTACAAAATTCCAATTGATAAATGGTTTGATTTTTTGCAAATTAGACACAAAGGAATACAACTTTCATTTTTGGATCATCTCCAAATTCCTTATAGATTGCAAAATACAGCTTTCAAAGTGGGGTCAGGGACAACAGAATTTCTTCTTCGTGAAAGCGAAGAATGCTCCGCGAATGCGATTCATGGTTGTCCTTTTTCATTTTACTCACCGCGAACAAGACCCACAGTCCGCCATTGTGATGCACACTGTTGCAGCCAAAAACCAGCAACTCAAAATGGCCTAAAAGTGGTCTGAAACCATGCCGAAACTCACCCGCGCCCCTCAGAACCCCGTTCCAACATACCAACGTCTCAAAACATATTACTGACCTACTCAAGGCCTCAAATCACGCTTATTAACATAGAAATCACAAATCGTCGATCAGGATCAATATCTTAAGTTCATAAACTTCTAACTTCGAACCAAGCGTCCGATTCAGGCCAAAACAATATGGAATGAATCCAAATTTTGCATACGAGTTCCAAATGACATAACGAACCTATTCCAACTCCCGGAACAACAATTCGAACCCGATATAATCAAAGTCACTCCCGGTCAAACTTATGAACATTATAAACCTCCAAATTGCCAATTTTTGCTAAATAGTACCGAAACCTTCTAGAAGCATCCAAATGTGAATCCGGGCATACGCCCAAGTAAAAAATCACCATCCGGACCTAACGAAACGATCAAAACATCGATAGAAGGTCAAATAATAAAAAGCCAAACTTGGTCAAATCTTCCAAATTAAAGCTTCAAACATGAAATTCATCCTTCCAAACTAATTTTGAATCACCCGAAAACCAAAACCGATGATATACACAAGTAGTAATACATCATATGGAGCTACTCATTCCCTCAAACCACCAAACGAAGTGCAAATACTCAAAATGACCGGTCGGGTTGTTACAGCGTGGCTTCAAGTAGTTCTCCTACTAGCAACACGCGTATCAAGCTCGTCTTATCTCATCGTATGCATATCAACCCCTAGCCTTATACAACCGCATTCGTATCAATATCAAAACAAAATCACAACTCGCACCACAAGTGCCCATATGCCACAACTTGCCATAAAGTCAACAGCACCAATATTTCCACGACAAATAACCCATGGCTCAACCACAATGTGTATACGAATTTCAACAATAACAAATGAATAAGAATTCTCAACAAAGAAAGGTATCTCAACAATTAACAACTTCGTCTCAATGTGATAACATCTATTACAACTTTAACACGAATAACTTAAGAAGATGATATTCCACGAAATAACAACTTCAATTAAAAGTGATTCAACAAGTAAAAGGTAACAAGACAATAAGGAAGGCAATAACTTCAACTAAAGCATATAAAAGCAAAATAATAAGTAAGAGGCAGAGCAAGTGGTAACAGTGTTAAATAGAGTATGTAAGAGTAGATTAACAATGAGATATATAACATGTTATGACAATTTAATTAAGGGCATGTAAAGAGTCAAGATAATCTAAACCAGTTAAATACTACATATAGCCTGTGTACTCACTCGTCACCTTGCGTCACGGCCTTCATATAACACAAATAGCATAGTCAACCCAAATCTTAAGGGGTGGTTTCTCCCACACAAAGTTTGGCATGATACTTACCTCAAACAAGCCCAATCGATACACTAGAAACGCCATCCCGCTCAAATCATCCTCCGAACGGCTCAAAACTAGCCAAAAGCAACTCAAAATCATCAACTAATGCCATAGGAAGCAAACTCAATCGATAAATATCGAATCTTTACACATCTAACCAAAGTCAACCAAAAAGTCGAACTTGGGCCCGCACCTCGGAACCTGACAAAACCCACAAAATCCAACAATCCATTCAATTAAGAGTCCAATCATACTAATTTCAGTCCATTCCGACTCTGAATCAGTGTTCAAAACTCAAAAATTCACTTTAAAAAAGTTAGCCAAACCCCCCCTAATTTCTCTCTTGAAATCATCAATCAAATGCTTAAAATGGAGATGGAATCACGGAATATAATCAAAACTAAGTAAAAAACACTTACCCCATGGAAAAACTTGAAGAAAATCCTTGAAATCTCTCAATCCCAAACTTTCAAGATGAGAAAAACTCTAACAACATTAATAGCAAAAAATGCCACAGCTGTTCTGTCTCGTTTATTTTGCCAAACGATCTCGAAAATCGCTTTTGATTCATCCAATGGATTCCTCGTGAAATTCCAGTCAAGTTAGGCTTTTGAATCACTCCATTTAACCTTATAATGAAGGAGATATGTTGGTTTTAATATTTGAAAATACTGCAGATTTTTAAATACAACATCAGTGGCAATTTCGTAATTAATCTAAAAAATTTGGAACCCCAATTCTTAGTCAAATGACCATAAATTTCTCATACGATGTCAAAATTTGATTATTTCAGTTGCTATGGTTTCAATATTACGATACGGGTATAATGGTTTAGTCAAAACACGAATCAAAGGTCGTTCGCTCTATATGGTAACCTTTATGCTCAAATCGACATCAAAACCAAAAACAACCACCGTACAATCCAAACTTATCCAAAACTCATCTAAATTTAACCAACCTTTTTGGACATGTTCAAATTCATCATACAAACTTATTGACATAATTAAAACCCGATTCTGAGTCCATTTATCCAAAAGTCAAATATTGATCAACTATTCCAACTTAAAGCTTATATAACCAGAATTATTCTTGCAAATCAAATCCCAAACCGCTCGAAAACAGAAACCAACCGTACACGCAAGTCATAATACATAATATGAAGGTACTCAAAGTCTCAAACTACCTAATGGAACGCTAAATCTCAAAACGACTGGTTGTGTCATTACATTGCCCCCACTTAAACATACGTTCGTCCTCGAACGTGCCAAAGTCGTTCCAAAGTCATCAAATCGCCATATACCCTTGCCATATACATAACCATGGGTTATCCCACGTCACCCAATCCATATAAGCCCGACAAAACTATTTAATTGAAGGATCCTTACTTCAACCTTAGTCCATAAACCTTAAAACCCAAATCCCTAACATCTGGAACTCATTTTATGACCCTATTCTTGCATCTATGCACCCTATAACTCTGAACAAGCTGTATCAATTCATAACCATCACTCAAGACATTGATATGCCACATAACTCAAATACTCATAGCAATAACTTCCGACCGCAATAGCTGCTCGATAACCACCGCGGCACCAGTAACAAACCTCATATCCACTAAAATCTTGTTCTGAACATTCATACATTGCCAATGATGAAAGAAACATACCAGAACTCATAACTACCTATTATATTAACAAGTCGTGGAGCTCTCTTGCCCGAAAAGAACCATAGCCAAAATCTAAGCCGACCAGTGACACAATTCTTGCTAATGTATGTTAACCAAATCCGATGGCACTCATTTCAGGCCCAATAACCTCATCTCATCTAGTACAAGCTACTCGACCGACCTGTCACACAAATCCTACTTAGATCCACATACCATGCAATCCGTGCACCAACGAACAATAACTCAAATATACCCAATGATTGAAAGAGAATAGAAATGAAGGAACCGTCCCCCCCCAGCTCAATAGATACCACCACGAAGCGCAATGCTATCAATCCACCAGCTATTCTACCTCGTTTCATGTGCCAAACTATCCCTAAGCTCATTTTTTATGCCCCCAATGAATTCCTCATGGAAATTCCAGTCAAGTTAGGTTTTTGAATCACTCTATTTGACCTTATAATGAAGGAGATATGTTGGTTTCAATATTTGGAAATAGTGCAGATTTTTAAACTTGATGATTTCAGTTGCTATGGTTTCAAAATTATGATACGGATATAATGATTTAGTCGAAACACGAATCAAAAGCCTAACGCTCAATATGGTAACCTTTATGCTCAAATCTACGTCGAAATCGAAAACAACCACCATACAATCCAAACTTATCCAAAACTCATCGGAATTTAACCAAACTATGTGGACATGTTCAAAATCATCATACAAACTTATTGACATAATTAAAACCCGATTTAGAGTCCGTTTATCTAAAAGTCAAACATTGATCAACTATTCCAACTTAAAGCTTCTATAACGAGAATCATTCTTCCAAATCAAATCCCAAATTGCTCGAAAACATAAACCAACCGTACACGCAAGTCATAAAACATAATATGAAGGTACTCACAGTCTCAAACCACCGAATGGAACGCTAAATCTCAAAGCGACCGGTTGGGTCATTACATTCTCCCCCACTTAAAACGTTCCAAAGTCATTCCAAAGTCATCAAATCGCCATATACCTTAGCCATACACATATCCATCGGTGATCCCAAGTCACCCCAATCAATATAAGCCCGACAACACCATCTAACAAAGGATCCTTACTTCAACCTTAGTCCATAAACCTTAAAACCCAAATCCCCAACATCCGAAACTCATTTTATGACCCTATTCTTGCATCTATGCACTCTATAACTCTGAAACCAGCTGTATCAATCCATAACCATAACTCAACACATAATCACATGATATGCCACATAACTCAAATACTTATAGTAATAACTTCCGACCACAATAGCTACTCGATAACCACCGCGGCACCGGCAACTAACCTCATATCCACTAAAATCTTGTTCTGAACATCCGTACATTGCCAATGATGAAAGAAACATACAGAAACTCATAACTACCCATAAGATTAACAAGTCGTGGAGCTCTCTTGCCCGATAAGAACCATCGCCAAAATCTAAGCCAACCAACAATATAATTCTTGCAAACATAAACTTTCGTTAATCAAATCCGATGGCACTCATTTCAGGCCCAACAAACTCACCTCATCCAGTACAAGCTGCTCGACCGACCTGTCACACAAATCCTACTTAGATCCACATACCATGCAATCCGTGCACCAATGAACAATAACTCAAATATACGTAATGATTGAAAGAGAATGGAAATGAAGGAACCGTCCCGCCAGCTCAATAGATAACACCACGAAGCGAAATGCTATCAATCTACCACATAATTGGAAACATAAGACACTAAATAAGCACAAAGGATCATGTCCTAACATAATGTCGCTGCGATGCATGACCCAATCAGACATCGGTCTACCTGGAATACGTCGAGCCATGATACTGACAATCAACAACCATAAGCATATCAACAACAAACACACAAAGCGCGTGACCATAAATATGGAGATACAAATATCACTATATACCAGAAATAGGAAGACCATAACCAAGGCACGATCAACCATTCAACACCCCAAGAGCAATCTGGCTTGAATTTCGCTACAAAGCCCAAACATAACCGCATCATATGTAAATAGTCAACATTCTCACAACCCATCGTGGCATAAAAGAGTAACACATAGAACACATCAGAACATGAATAAGGTTAACTCTAATCGATGGTACCACCCACTACAATAACTGTACTGAGTAAATAGTTCTGGCCTGGTGTAGAATATACATTCTCATTAGGCCTACCAGCGGCCTCCAAATCAATTCTAATCCTTCCAAAATAGGTGGATAGCCTCCGAAAAGCCCACAATAGCATATCTATTGCAAATATCATCAGTAGCCAACCTCTTAGCATACCTTTACCATCCGTAACCATGGAATAAGCTGCCTTTGAGAAACATCATATTCTTCTGACCCTTAGAATGCCAGAATCTCCATATCAGATCCCAACTGCACTACTCAAATGACTGACACCTTCCTCATACACGATCATCCCATGATAAATATTTCCATAATTCCTACGTGCTATATAGCAAAATTTGAACATCACCGGTCAATCAATTAGGCAATTACCGTAATACCAGTCAGGCATCCGCAAGTCGAAATACAGTGCGCCTTCTAGAGTGTGCACCCTTCTTAGGTAGTATCAAATAATGCTAGCATTCTTCTAAACATTTGAACTCATCCATGATGTCTAGAACTCGTGACCCCATCCAGACGAAAATCGTAACACACAACATGTTCCATATGTCGGTAGAAGACATCTAACTCAAGCTGTGGTCGACACTATCAAGAACTCTTCGAGGCCAGTCCATACATCACCAAGCCATCAGAACTGAACTTCCCCAAATCAACCAAGCAAGCCGTCAAAGCCCAAGAGTATTGCCACAGAACGCTGGTGAAGCATTACCAGACCAAAGAACCAATTACCTTTATTGCTATGCTGACCCAACACCACTGAGCTGACCCATTTCTTTTAATCCTCCTAGACTTGTCTTCAGGACAACACTTTCCCTAGTCGGTACACAATGATCCTATGTAAAAGCTCGCTGCAGAAAACCTTGCATGAACCACATCGTCCGAAAGCCCATAAATTGCTGTATTTATTGCAATGCTGCAATCGAGATACCCACTCTGAAGAGACCTTCTGTGAATCTGAAGATGTTTCTCTAACCTCTCTGATATTGCAATTTATATTTAGCAATGATACATATATTTCGCAAGTTCTAGCACCATCTAATGAAAATCTCAGATCTCAATCATGTACAATTCTGGGACCCCTCAACACTGCATATATACCTCAAACCCAAGACTGATATGACACTTGCCCATACAATCTGATCATCGATAGTATTCTCCCTTACTTAGCGCGAAGTCCTAGGGTACAACATCCGATGATCCACATCACCAACCTTCATTAGCTCGTATATAACCAATCAGATACATGAACCAGTTTCATCCCACACTTGAACAACTAAAGATCTGCCATTCGTGTCTTTAGTTTGGACAATACCTCGTGACAATGATTGAGCATCTATGGCCCCCTCATAGCCCAGAATTAAAAATCGTCGGAGCATAGCTGATGCGGAGCGCGCAACATCATATAAGAATGGATGCAAGGGGATATAAGATGTATGCTTCAAGTTGAATCAACGTCGCACGATATGGAATGAAAGGAGTGGTTCCTAATAGTTCCGTAGCCTCTCGAAGATAAGTACAGATGTCTCCGTATCGATCCGCAAGACTCTACTAAACTTGCTTATGACTCATAACACCTATGAACCTAGAGCTCTGATACCACCTTGTCACGACCCCAATTTCCCACCTTAGGATGTCGTGATGACACCTAGTCTCTAAGAATATGTAAGCCTAACACATACTGATTTAATAATAAAATTGAACTATTTAATTATTTATCATAAACCATTAAATGACATACATAGCCGCAAGAGGCCAATAGTTATATATTCTCCCAAACCCTGTAGTACGGAGTCATAAGCACTACTAAAATACACTATAATTTCTAAACACGATACCATTTTGAATTACAGTTTAACAGTAGCTAATGACGTAAGATGGTGACTCTGAGGCCTGCGAACGTCAAGCATGTATACCTTGAAGTCTCCTGCCACGCAGACGCAATTGTGAACAGCAAAATTAGAATACTTGGATCTGCACAAAAAAGTGCAGAAGCGTAGCATGAGTACACCATAACGGTACCCAGTAAGTATCAAGCCTAACCTCGATAGAGTAGTGACGAGGCCAGGTCAATACATCTACTAGACATAGAAACCTATTCAAGATATACATAAGCTAACAATGGAAACAACATCAATGTAAGACCAACGGCAGAAAAATTATTGAATTACAACAAACCATGAAAATCACCACCGAGGTACTGCCTCGTATTCACATTTCACAATTTCAATCACAATATTTTCTTTTATCACTGCGTGAGCCTTACATTTAGTTTTGAAAATCATTTTTCCCGATATAGCTACACGTGTTTTAGCCCACCTTATCTCACCGCGTTGCTTCAAGTAGTTCCCCTACAAGCAACACGTATATCAAGGCCACCTTATCTCACTGCATGCATATCAATCCCTGACCTTATACCACCGCATTCGTATCAATATCACAACTCAATCACAACTCGCACCACAAGTGCCCATATGCCACAACTTGCCACAAAGTCAACAACGCCAATATTTCCATAACAAATAACTCATGGCTCAACCACAATGTGTATACGAATTTCAACAATAACAAATGAATGAGAATGCTCAACAAGGAAAGGTATCTCAACAATTAACAACTTCGTCTCAATGTGATAACGTCTATTACAACTTCAACACGAATAACTCAAGAAGATGATATTCCACGAAATAACAACTTCAATAAAAATGATTCAACAATCAAGAGGTAACAAGACTATAAGGAAGGCAATAACTTCAACTAAAGCATATAAAAGCAAAATAATAAGTAAGAGGTAGAGCAAGTGCTAACAACATTAAATAGAGCATGTAAGAGTAGATTAAGAATGAGAGATATAACATGTTATGACAATTTAATTAAGGGCATGTAAAGAATCTAGATAATCTAAACTGGTCAAATACCACATATAACCCGTGTACCCACTCGTCACCTTGCGTACACGGCCTTCACATAATACTAATAGCACAATCAACCCAAATCCTAAGGGTTAGTTTACCCCACACAAAGTTATGCAAGATACTTACCTCAAACAAGCCCAATCGATACACTAGAAGCGCCATCCCGCTCAATACATCCTCCGAACGGTGCGAAACAAGCCAAAAGCAACTCAAAATAATCAAATAATGCCATAGGAAGCAAACTCAATCAATAAAGGTTGAATCTTAACAGATTTATCCAAAGCCAACCAAAAGATCAAACCCGGGTCCGCACCTCGGAACCCGACAATACACATAAAATCCGACAACCCATTCAATTACGAGTCCAACCATATTAATTTCACTCAATTCCGACTCTGAATCAGTGTTGAAAACTCAAAATTTTACTTTAGAAAAGTTTAGACAAAAACCCCCAATTTCTCTTTTTAAATCATCAATCAAATGCTAAAAACGAAGATGAAATCAACGAATATAATCAAAACTTTGTAGAAAAAAACTTACCCCATAGAAGAAACTTGAATAATATCCTTGAATTCTCCCAATCCCAAACTTTCAAGATGAGAAAAACTATAACAACATTAATAGCTAAAAACGCCCAGATGTTCTGCCTCGTTTGTTTTGCAGTTGATCCCAAAACTCACTTTTGATTACTCCAATGGATTCCTCGAGAAATTGCGGTCAAGTTAGGCTTTTGAATCACTCCATTTGACCTTATAATGAATGATATATGTAGGTTTCAATATTTGAAAATAGTACAGATTTTTAAATACGAATTCAAGGGCAATTTCGTAATAAATCTGAAAAATTTGGCAACTCAATTCTTAGTAAAATGGCCATAAATTTCTCATACGAAGTCGAAACTTGATGATTTCAGTTGCCATGGTTTCAAAATTTTGATAGGAATATAGCGGTTTAGTCGAAACACGAATCAAAGGCCATTCGCTCAATATGGTAACGTTTATGCTCAAATCGACATCAAAACCGAAAACAATCAACACACAACCAAAACTTATCCAAAACTCATCGAATTTAACCAAACTTTGTGGATATGTCCAAAATCATCATACAAACTTATTGAAATAATTAAAATCTGATTTCGAGTTCGTTTATCCAAAAGTCAAACCTTGACCAACTCTTCCAACTTAAAGCTTCTAATACGAGAATCATTCTTCCAAATCAAATCTCAAACTGCTCGAAAATCGAAATCAACCATACAATCAAGTCATAATATATAATATGAAGGTACTCAAAGTCTCAAACCACCGAATGGAACACTAAATCTCAAAATGACTGATCGGGTTGTTACATATCCTCCGCATCTGCGGAGGCGCTTTTGTGCTCACCTTTGTGTATCTGCGATTGCGCATCTGTGATTCAGAGTCTACTTTCAGCAAAAATTAAAATTCCCTCTCAACATCGCATATGCGAGCGGAATTCCGCATCCGGAGCTTGCGATGATTCTTCCCCGGTGCGGTCGACGCGCTTCAGACCTGTGACTTGACATTTCACATTTTCTTTATCCCAAACCCAAAAATACATGACCTAGCTCATTTGTAACACATCGTTAGATGTGTTTGGCATATCCTTGGACAAAAATACAAGCTTGGAGCTAAGGTTCTTGCACATACACTTGGGAGTTGAACATTTGAAGACTTTGGTTGAAATTTTCTTACCAATTTTTACTCATTTCTTTATTTTCTGGATTTATATTGAATATCTAAATGTGTAGTATTCATTCCAATACTTTAATCTTGTTTATGGAAATATTCATTATTAAGTTTGGATTCAATCTATTGTTTTGGTTATGTATTGAATGATTTTTGTTAATTATGAAGGGAGTTAATTATTGCTTTGATTATTCATGTTCTTTAATGTTTTCAAAGGGATTAGCTAACCCTCGGACTCGTCCTTTAACTTCAAATTAATCTCGAAAAAGGTAATTTGAGGTTGGAAAAGATTAATTAACAAGAACTCGAGGTGTTAACCCTCATTTTATAGATTCTACCTAGAGATAGTGTTGAACTACTTATAGCCATATCGGGTGCACTTAATCTCTTAATTGTTTTAGGGATAATTCAATTAAGAAGTCTTATTAATCTTCAGAAAAAGCTAATATAGAATTATTATCCGAGGATAACTAACATAAACTCACTAATTTTTGTAAAATCGTGAAATAAATTAGATCATTACTTGAGTGTAATTTCCCGTGTATCCGTGCTTGTAGCCATTGGTCATTTTACTCGCTCTCAAGGTTAATTTACATTTTCGCATTTAGATATAAATATTTTCTCAAAACCTTTATTAGTGTTTGGCTTAGAATAATAAGTGATAATTCTCTTACTTACCTAATCGCCTACATATTGGTCTCTATGGGATTCGACCCTGACTCATAGTTGGGTATATTATATTGTATGTGACTAAGATTTTCACTAAGATTTTCTCCCGATATACTTAGATTTACAGTGATCCACCCATCAAATTGAAGTTGTACAAAACTATTTCCCTAACATATTAAACCGTTCATTGATACAACATCTAAATAAAGAGATATTTGCTTTTTTGCAAGACTACGCAAGCAGCTCCTTTGGGACCCACTTGAGGCGGTGCAGATTTCTAAAAGTGTATATTTTCGGGGGATTATCATTTCAATCTTATTTCTCACTTTTTTCAGATCCTTAAAACCTAGAAACTCTCTCTAAAAGTTCTCATATGATCTAAGATAAAAAAAAAAAATCAAGGCAAACAATGTGAATCTAACATCGGGAATCTCGTGGTGCTTGTGAGATTGTTTTCTTCTTCTTGTGGTTGATTTGGAGAATTCTTCAAAGTGAAGTAACCTTAGATTTGGAGTTGTTCTGGTGGTTTAAGGTAATAACATGTCCATTCTACATGTATTTGAGCTTGTAGAAATCATAGCTAGCTTGTACTGTTGAAAACCCATGAAATAAAAGTCGAAAATCGTAGTTGTATTGTTGTTGCTTGTTGAACTATTTTGAAAATGTTCTTGTGGTATATTATGGATGGAAATTGATGGAAAACTTGAATGTGTTGCTATTGTTGTTGTTTTTATTGTTTACATGTATTTTGTCACGATCAATTTCTCCTATAGGCCATGATGGCGCACAACGTCGCCGCTAGGCAAGCCAACCGTGAACTAGTCCATGTTTTTTCTCTTTTAAATAAGTTTTCAAGTAATTAAATTCTATTTATTAAGAAATTAAGGAGTAAAAAATCTAATCAATAAAATGAAGACAACTGAGTGGCAATCATAGTGATATAAGTATTCCAATATCATAAAGTCTACTAATGTGTGTGCCAAGGCCTGGTGTCAACAAGTGTATAAGCAACTAGTAGATTATACAAAACTCTAACTACTGTCTGAAATAAAAATAGACAGAAAATAAGTGCAAAAGACAGATTCTAGGTGCTGCAGGACGGCTCAGGAAGCAGCTCACCACTAGGCCTCGGGGTAACAGGGGCGCGCGCCGGTAAGACTACCAGATGCACTTACCTCATATTCTGCACGGTTAGTGCAGAAGTGTAGCGTGAGTACATAAATAACGTGTACCTAGTAAGTATCTATTCTAACCTCGACGAAGAAGTAACGAGGGGTCAATATCGACACCTTACTACGGGCTAACAATAAAACAACAGAAAATCCAAATAAGCATTGGTTATGTAAATAATAATAATAACTCAATAACAAACAGGAAAATAAATAATCTTTCACAAATGGTAAATCCCAAATCAATTTCTGTCTTATATAATATTAACCTCTCAAGCCATAAAATAATATAAAATATAATTGAACTCTAAGTATTATCACGCACGATTATGCCGAGGTCGTACGACCCAATCCAGAATAATATGTACACTGCCGAGGGTCGTGCGACACAAACCATAGATGCATCTACCTACTGCCGAGGCGTTTAGCCCGCTCCACAAAAAAAGAGTATACTTTATGAACAACCGATTTAAAAGCTAATACAAGGCTAATGTACAAGGAAACACCATTTTTATTAACGGTCAAGTAACTCGCCAAAACTCAGGTAAGTGGAAGTCGGTCTTTTACAATTTCCTCTAACAAGTCCATAATTAGGTACTTTAACTAACAAATAGGGTGCAAGCATTACAAGTAATTAATGATTTGGGTCCTAAACTACCCAGACATAAGCATAATTAGCAAATACGCACGGACTCTCGTCACGGCGAGCGTACGTAGCCCCCACAATTAAAACCAAGAAGTAATTTAAATCACGTATGGGGTAAATTCCCTCTTAAAAGGTTAGACAAGAGACTTACCTCGTCTCAGAGCTCACTTTCCCACTTCAAATTCACCCTAAAGCCTCAACTCGGTGCCGAACAATCCGAAACTAGTCAAATGTTGTATAAATTAATCAATATACGCTAAAAGGTTAATGATTTAGCTATTAGATTAATTACCCAACCCAAATTGAAAGATTCTTGAAATTCACCCTGAGGCTCACGTGCATGGATTCCGAAAGTGTTCAAGGAAAGTTGTTACCCATAACCTCACGAACTCAAATATATAATTTTCACTCAATCCCATAACAATTTTCGTGGTTAAATCCCATTTTTATCTTACCTAGGTTTTTCATTCAAACCAAAAATTTTAATAAATTTTACATGTTAAATTTACCCATAATCTATGTATTTAACTTACATTGGGTAGGAATTACTTACCTTCAATAGCTAGGTGGAAATCTCTCTCTAGGAAGCTCCAAAATCTCCCCTAAAAGTGAAATAAATGAACCAAAAATGGCCTAAGTCCGCAATAAATTGACCTTACTGCCTCCAGGGCTTCCGCTTCGGCGGCTCCATGACCGCATCTGCAGCTCCGCTTCTGCGGAGAAAGCCTCGCAGATGCGGCTCTCCCTCAGTTTGCCTCTTCCGCATCTGCGGCTCGCACGCCCACTTCTGCGGGACCACTGCTGCGATGCCTCGTGCCGCACCTGCAGCTTTGGTCGCTTCTACGGTTGCTTCCATCGCACCGACGCGTTCACAGATGCGTAACATGTTCCGCATTTGCAATTTCTGGGCTGTCCACGCTGGGCCGCTTCTGCGGCTACTGGCTCGCTTCTACGAGCTCAGACCTGCAGCTGGCCCTCTGCAGGTGCGATTGAACTAGAAGCTTGATGCTTCAGCTGTTCATCCGAGACCAAATGACTTTCGCATATCGTCCGAATGGCATCCGGGGCCCCGAGGCCCCGTCAAAACATACCAACGAGTTTGAAATCATAAAATGGACTTGCTCGCACCCTCGAAACGCGGAAAACAACATTAATACTAGAATCGCAACCCAAAACCAATAGGATCAACGTATGAACTTCAAATTCTTTCAACTTACCCCGAATGCGCCGATTCTTACTTAAACTACTCCCAATAACACCAAATTGTGCGTGGAAGTATTAAATCACCTTGCGAAACTATTCCCAAGCTCGGAATCTCAAACAGACCTTGATAACACCAAAACCACTCCAAACCAAATTTAAAGAACTTTAAAACCTCCAACGCGCCAACTTTCAACTTTAAGCGCCGAAACACTCCCGGGTCATCCAAAACATGATCCGAACATACGCTCAATTCCAAATTCATCATACAGACCTATTGGGACCGTCAAATCCCAGTTTTGAGATCGTTTTCTAGAAATATTGACCCAAGTCAAACTTACCCCTTTAAAGCAAATAAGGAACTAATTATTCCGATTTCAACTCGAACCCTTTCAAATCCCGAACTAACCATCCCCGCAAGTCATAAAACGGAAAAAGCACATACAAGGAGTCTTATATAGGGGAAGGGGGATCTAGAAAGCAAAACGACTGGTTGGGTCGTTGCATTCTCCACCTCTTAAACACACGTTCATCCTCAAACGGGTCTAGAATCATACTTGGAGTGCTGAATAGGTGTGGATATCTGCTATGCATGTCCTCCTCGGCCTCCCAATTCGCCTCCTCAATTGGTTGGCCCCTCCACTGAACTTTTACTGCAGAAATCTTCTTGCACCTCAGCTGGCGAACCTGTCTGTCACAGCTGCCTCCTTATCATAACCCAAGCTCTCATCTAGCTGAACCGTGCTGAAGTCTAACACATGCGACCCGTCGGCATGGTACTTCTGGAGCATAGACACGTGGTAAACCAGATGAACTCCCGAGAGGGTGGGAGGCAAAGCAAGCTTATAAGAAACCTCCCCAACTCGCCTCAACACCTCAAATGGACCTATAAACCTTGGGCTCAACTTGCCCTTCTTTCCGAACCTCGTGATTCCCTTCATCGGCGAGACCTTCAAGAGAACATTCTCGCCCACCATAAATGATAAATCACCCGCCTTATGATCCGCGTAACTCTTCTATCTGGACTGTGTGGTGCGAAGTCGCTCCTGAATCAACTTTACCTTTTCCAAGGCATCGTTCACTAAATCATACCATATAATTTAGCCTCGCCGGTATCAAACCATCTGATGGGTGAACAACATCGCCGACCATATAAAGCCTCAAATGGAGCCATCTCGATGCTGGACTGATAATTATTGTTGTAAGCAAACTCGGTCAAAGGCAAGAATCGATCCCACTGCCCTCCGAAGTCAATCACACATGCTCTAACCATATCCTCCAAGATTTGAACTATCCGCTCCGACTGCCCGTTGGTCTGCGAATGAAAGGTTATGCTGAGTTCTACCCGGTTTCCCAACTCACTCTGTACTGCCCTCCAGAAATGCGAAGTAAACTGAGGGCCTCTATCTGATATGATAGAAACAGGCACACTATGAAACCGAACAATCTACAGAATGTAAATCTGGGCCAACCTCTCTGTAAGAATACGTGGTCACCACCTAAATAAAGTGTGTTGACTTGGTCAACCTGTTGACAACCCAAATCGCATCAAACTTCCGCAAGGTCCGTGGCAACCCAACTACAAAATCCATAGTAATGCACTTCCATATCCACTCAGGTATAACCATTGCTAGAGTAGGCCACCTGGCCTCTGATGCTCATACATAACCTGATGGCAATTTATGCACCTCGTTGCATACTCAACTATGTCCTTCTTCATCCACGGCCACCAATAATGGTGCCTCAGGTCGCGATACATCTTCGTAGCACCTGGATGAATAGAATATCGAGAACTGTGTGCCTCCTCTAGAATCTTTTCCCTCAATCCATCAACATTAGGAACACATCGATGACCCTAGAGTCGCAGAACACCATCCTCACTGATAGTAACCTCCTTGGAACCACCCTGCAATACCGTCTCTCTGAGAACCAACAAGTGTGGATCATCAAATTGACAAGCCTTAATCTGCTCGAATAGTGAAGACTGGGCGACAACGCACGCAAGAATTCGGCTGGGCTCTGAAATATCCAACCTCACAAGTCTGTTAACTAAGGACTGAATGTCCAAAGCTAGTGGCCTCTCCTCTGCTGAAATGAATGCCAAACTACCCATACTCCCTGCCTTTCTGCCAAGGCATCTGCGACTACATTAGCCTTGCCCGGATGATGAAGGATGGTAATATCATAATCTTTCAGTAACTCAAGCCACCTGCGCTACCTCAAATTGAGATCCCTCTGCTTGAACAAATGCTGCAAGCTACGATGATCGGTGTAAACCTCACAGGACACCCCATAAAGATAATCCCTCCAGATCTTGAGAGCATGAACAATCACGGCCAACTCCAAATCATGAACAATGTAATTCTTCTCGTGGGGCTTCAGCTGACGTGAAGCATATGCAATAACTCGCCCTTCCTGCATCAATATACAACCCAAACCAACACGTGAAGTGTCACAATACACAGTATACATCCCTAAACCAAAAGGCAACACTAACACCGATGTGGAAGTCAATGCGGTCTTAAGCTTCTGAAAGCTCACCTCACAATCATCGGACAATCAGAACGGAGCACCTTTCTGAGTCAATCTAGTCAAAAGTGTTGCAATAGATGAGAAGCCCTCCACGAACCGGTGATAATAACCCGCTAACTCTAAGAAGCTCCAGATCTCAATTGCCATGGTAGGACGAGGCCAACTCTGAACTACCTCAATCTTCTTGGGATCTACCTTAATACCCTCGAATGATACAACATGCCCCAAGAATGCCACATAATCCATCCAGAACTCACACTTGGAGAACTTATCATAAAGCTTCTATTCTCGCAAGGTCTAAAGCACCACTCTCAAATGTTGCTCATGCTCCTCCATGCTATGCGAGTAGATCAAAATGTCATCAATGAGGACAATGACAAACGAATCAATATATGGCCTGAACCCGATTCATCAAATCCATAAACGCCATTGGGGCGTTAGAAAAATCGAAAGACATCACTAGAAAGTTAAAATAACCATATCTAGTCCGAAAAGTCGTCTTCGAAACATCTAAATCCCAAATCTTCAACTGATGGTAGCCCAATCTCAAGTCGGTCTTAGAGAACACCCCAGCACCCTGTAACTAGTCAAATAAATTATCAATACGCGGCAACGGGTACTTGTTGTTAATGGTAACTTTGTTCAACTGGCGGTAATCAATGCACATCTGCATAGTCCCATCTTTCTTTTTCACAAATAACACCAGTGCACCTTAAGGCGACACACTCGGTCGGATGAACCCCTTTCCTAGCGACTCCTCAAGTTGTTCCTTCAATTCCTTCAACTCTTTCAAAGCCATGCGGTATGGTGGAATAGAGATAGGCTGGGTACCTAGAGCCAAATCAATACATAAATCGATATCACGATATGGTGACATGCCTGGAAGATCAGAAGGAAACACATAGGAGAACTCCCGGACCACGGGCACTGAATCAATCACTGGAGTCACTGTAGTAGTATCCCGAACATAAGCTAGATAAGCCAAACACCCCTTCTCGACCATCTGTCGAGCCTTGAGAAAAGAGATAACCTGACAAGGTGTACTGACAGACAAACCCTTCCACTCCAATCTAGGAAACTCTAGCATCGCCAAGGTAACAGTCTTGGCATGGCAATCAAGGATGGCGTGATATGGACATAATCAATCCACGCCCCGGATGACCTCAAAGTCGTTCATATCAAGCAATAGAAGATCCGCTCTAGTCTCATAACCATAGAATGTCATGGTACAGGACCGGTAGACTCGATCCATAACAACAAAATTGCCCACTAGTGTGGAGACATAAACAGGAGTACTGAAGGACTCACGAGGAACTCCCAGAAAATGAGCAAACATAGATGAAACATATGAATATGTAGACCCTAGATCAAATAGTACTGAAGCATCCCTACCGCAGATAGAAATAATACCTGTGATCGCGGCATTTGAGGCTACTGCATCTGGTCTGGCCGAAAAAGCATAAAACCTAGCTGGAGAGTCAACTGTCTGGCTTCCACCTCTAGGATGACCATCTGCCCTCCGCCCTTGGGCGGCCGGACGGCTGGAGGAGAAATTGGTGATGGAATCATAGGTTGCTGACCCTGCTGCAAAGCCTTACCCCGAAGCCTGGGGTAGAACCTTAGCACATGACTAAGATCCCTGTACTCGAAACAACCCCTCGGTACGGTGGACTGCTGACCTGAAGTCTGACCTTGATGGCCTGAATACCCACTGGAGGAACCTTGAATAGCTGGTGGACGGTAGGAATTTCTGACATGGGGCTGAAATAAGGTCGCACTGGAGCACCTCGAGGGGGTGTCGGTGCTGGAAATGTGGGCCTGCTAGATTGACTCCTCACAAACTAAACTCTGCCCCCAGCTGGGGAACCTCTGAACTCTCCAGAATATCAAAACCACTTATCCCTCGTTGCTTGCTCTCGGCTACACTCACGTACACCCTCGATCCCCTGAGATATCTTCACAACTAGCTCGTAAGAAGTCCCCATCTCAACCTCTCGGGCCATAATGGCCTGAATACCAGAGTGCAAACCTGCAACAAACCTCCGCACTCTCTCTGCATCGGTAGGAAGTATCATAAGTGCATGGCAAAACAACTCAGAGAACCTCGCCTCATAGTCGGTCACTGACATCTGACCCTGCTGGAGCTGCTCGAACTGAAATCGCAACTCTTCCCTCTAAGAGGGCGGAATATACCTATCCAGAAAAATACGGGTGAACTGGTCCCAAGTCATGGGAGGAGAATCTGATGGTCTGCCGAGGAGATACGACTGCCACCACCTATGGGCCTTGCCCTCCAGCTAGAAGGTGGTAATGTCCACCCCATGATACACCAATATCCTCATGTTGTGCAGCATGTCCCTGCACTGATCGATAAAGCCCTATGGGTCCTCATGTCACTCGACAGGAGGGTGTAGTCCGGTCCATCTATCTAATAGCTTCTGCGGCTTGCCAGCCGCAGCTGGTCTGGGCTCAGGTATAGCTGCTACAACTGGCTGGGTCCTGCCCACGGGTAGTGCACTCGGGGTCTGATATACGGCAGCTGCATGCCCAGGAGCCTGAGCGGTAGGGTCTGCGCTCCCCCTCCCTCCTGAGATGTGGCTGGGTCTGCTAGAAATAAACCAGCCTGAGTCATAGAATCCATGAACCAAAGCATACGGCCCATGACCTCCTGAAATCCTGGTGCGAACATGAAATCTACTGGGGCTAGCTTTGCTGCAGGCACCTTGCCCTGCCCTACAATAATGGGATTCCCTACTGGATCCACTGGTTGCATAACTAGAGCAACTCTAGGACGTTGTCGTCCTCTACCACGAGCTGGAGTCCTCCCTTGACCTCTACCTTGGCCTCTAGCAACAGGAGAGCAGCTCCTCTATGATCGACTACATTTGCCGCACGCGTTCTCACCATCTATAGGGGAATAAGAGAAAGATATTTAGCACAACATCAACTGCACAATAGAAGATGAAGAAAATATAGTTTCCTAACACCCTATAGCCTCTCGAAGATAAGTACAGACGTCTCTGCACCGATCCACAAGACACTATTAGGCCCGCTCATACTTGTGAGACCTAAGTGAACCAAGTGCTATGATACAATGTTGTCACGACCTAATTTTCCTTATAGGCCGTGATAGCGCCCAACTTCACCGCTAGGCAAGCCAACAGTGAACTAATCCATGTTATTTCTCTCCTTAATAAGTTTTTGAGTAGATAAATTCTATTTATTAAGAAATTAAGGAGTAGAACATCTAATAATTAAAACGAAGACAACTGAGTGCCAATCATAGTCATATAAGTACTCCAAAATCATAAAGTCTAATAGTATATGTGCCATGACCTGGTGTTACAAGTGTACGAGTAACTAGTAGATTATACAAGACTCTAACTACTATCTGAAATAAAAATAGACAAAAAATAAGTGAAAAAGAGAGACTTTAGGTGTTGTAGGACGGCTCAAGAAGCAGCTCACCACTTGGCCTCAGAGTAATGGGGGTCCCCGCCGGTAAGACTGCCAGATGCACTTGCCTCAAATCCTACGCAGTTAGGGCAGAAGTGTAGCGTGAGTCTAACCTCGAAGAAGTAGTGACGAGGGGTCGACATCGACGCCTACTATGGGCTAATAATAAAAATACAAAAATTCCAAGTAAGCATGAGTTATGTAAATAATAATAATAATAATAATAATAATAATAATAATAATAATAATAATAATAATAATAATAATAATAATAATAATAATAATAACAACAACTCAATAACAAGCAGGAAAATAAATAATCCTTCCACAAATGGTAAATCCAAAACAATTTCTTTCTTATATAATTTTAACATCTTAAGCCATGAAATAATATCAAATATAATTGAACTCTGAGTATTATCACGCACGATTATGCCGAGGTCGTACGGCCCGATCCAGAATTATGTGTACACTGCCGAGGGTCGTGCTGCACGAACTGTAGATGCATCTATCTGCTGCCGAGGCATTTGGCCCCCTACACAAAAAGAGAGGATACTTTATGAACAACTGAATTATAAGCTAATACAAGGCTAATGTAGAAAGAAACACAATTTTTATTAACGGTCAAGTAACTCGCCAAAACTCAGGTAAGTGGAAGTCAGTCTTTAACAATTTCCTCTATCAATTCCAATGTAATTATGTACTTTAGTTAACAAATAGGGTGCAAGCATTATAAGTAATTCATGATTTGGGTCCTAAACTACCCTGACATAAGCATAATTAGTAGCTATGCACGGACTATCATCACCGCGAGCGTACGTAGCCCCCACAATTAAAAGCAAGTAGTAATTTAAATCACCTATTGGTAAATTCCCACTTACAAGGTTAGACAAGAGACTCACCTCGTCTCAAAGCTCACTTTCCGACTTCAAATTCACCCTAAGGCCTCAACTCGGTGCCGAACAATCCGAAACTAGTCAAATATTGTATAAATAAAACAATATACCATTAAAGATTAATAATTTAGCTATTAGAGTAATTACCTAACCCAAATTGAATTATTCTTAAAATTCATCCCCGGGCCCACGTGCCCGAATTCCAAAAATTTTCGAAGAAAGTTGTTACCCATAATCTCACAAACTCAACTATATAATTTTCACTCCATCCCATTCATATTTTCGTGGTTAAATCCCATTTTTATCAAAACTTAGGTTTTTCATCTAAACCCTAAATTTTCACAATTTTACATGTTAAAATCTACCCATAATCTATGTACTTAACATACATTGGGAAGGAATTACTTACCTTCAATAGCTAGGTGGAAATCTCTCTCTAAGATGCTCCAAATCTCCCCTAGAAGTGAAATAAATGAACCAAAAATGGCCTAAGTCCACAATAAATGGACCTCACTGCCTCCGGGACTTCCGCTTCTGCGGCTCCATGACCGCATCTACGACTCTGCTTCTGCAGAGAAAGCCTCGCAGATGCGGCTCTCACTCAATTGGACTCTTCCGTATCTACAGACCACAAGCCTTCTTCTGTGGAACCGCTTCCACGCGTGTCGCACCTGTGGCTTTGGTCGCTTCTGCTTCCATTGCACCTGCGCGTTCGCAGGCACGCACCATGTCCCATATCTGCGGCTTTGGGGCTGCCCATGCTGGGCCGCTTCTACGGCTGCTGGCTTACTTCTGCGAGCTCGCACCTACGGCTGGCCCTCCGTAGGTGCGATTGCACCAGAAGCTTGATGCTTCCACTGTTCATCCAAGGCCAAACGACTTCCGCGCATCGTCTGAATGGCACCCGGGGCCCCCAGCCCCGTCCAAACATACGAACAAGTTTTAAATCATAAAATGAACTTGCTCACACCCTCAGAAATCGGAAAGAAACATTAAAACTAAGAATCTCAACCAAAAACCAATAGGATCAACTTATGAACTTCAAATTCTTCCAACTTACTTAGAACGTGCCGATTCATACTTAAACTACTCGGGATGACACCAAATTTTGCATGCAAGTCTTAAGTAACCATACAGAACTATTCCCGAGCTTTAAATCTCAAACTGACCTTGATAACACCAAAACGTACTCCAAACTAAATTTAAAGAACTTTAATACCTCCAATGCGCCAACTTTCAACTTTATGCATCGAAACGCTCTAGGGTCATCCAAAACCCGATCCGAACATACACCCCAGTCCAAAATTATCATGCGAACCTATTGGGACTGCCGGTTCCAAGGTTGTTTACTAGAAATGTCGACCCAAGTCAAACTTACCCCTTTAAAGCCAATATAAGGGAACTAAGTGTTCCGATTTCAACCCGAACCCTTCCTATCCCGAACGAACCATCGCCGCAAGTCATAAAATAAAAAAAGCACATACAGGATGTCTTATTTAGGTAAACAGGTATGTAGAAAGAAAAACGATCGGACGGGTCCTTACATATTTGAAAGAAGAAAGGGTTTGAAGGTATAGTTTTATTAGTTATAAATCGAGCTTGCCGCTCGTTATATTATTGTTTTGGGTTGCAAGCTTATAATAGCATTGCTAGTTATTTGGGTTGTTGTTGTGACTATTACGAACTTGAAGAATATGGAAGAAATAGGTGTGACGATAGTATCGGTTTTACTGTTATCGATTAAGGTGCAGCAAGTTGAGCTTATCGTGGTTGTTGGGCAGATTATTTTGCAAGGTATGTAAAGGCCATTTCTATTTTTTTGATGTCATGAATTCATAGTTAAGTAAGTTTCAAACATAGTATACTCAGTCATTCTTAAAGATCCCATATTGTGTTATTCTATCTTGCTCGTGATGTAGATATCCCTTGTTAGGAATTTCTATTCAACTTACCATTATTCCACGTCTAGTTCAGAAACAGAGAGTACATATGTGTCATTTACTATATTACTATAAGCCTACAAGGCTAGACAAATGCGCACATTGCCTTCGGGGCTAGACAGATGCCTTCGGTGCTATACATTTTCCTACGGGGCTATATAGTTGCCCACGGGGCTATACATACACACCGAGTCCTATATGAAGCCGGTTAGTTTATTTCAGTATTACTTATATGATATGAGTTAGAGATAGCTAAGTATATTTCGATATTATCATTGACTCCTCGAATTACATTCAGTATATTATGTACATCAATTCAATTTCAATAAGTTATTCAGGTGCCTTACATGCTCGGTACATTATTTCATACTGACGCCATGTTTATTGGGGATTCTGCATTTCATGCCTGCGAGTCCTGACAGTCAGAGAGACATGTCTTAGCAGTAGGCGCACTAGTGTACAACTTGATTGAAAAAGCTCCACAACATCTAGAGTTACCAGGTCTAGAGTTTTTTGTCATATATTTAGATAGTATGGGTAGGTCTTGCCCTGTCCCGTCCATAGTATAGTTATGTTCTCTTTAGAGGCTTGTAGACGTATCTTATATTTTTAGTATGTCAGCATGGTGGCCTTGTCGGCTTATGTTAGTATTTCTTGTGTTGTAGATTGGCCTCAACAACCCAGATTGTTGTATATTCTTAGGTTATACGAGTTACAGTTGGTATGCTCGGGGTCAAGTAAGGCACTGGGTACAAGCCACGCCTTCCCTGGTTGGGGACATGACAAACTTGGTATCAGAGCAGGTCTGTCCTAGGGAGTCTACAAGTCGTATCTAGTAGCGTCTTGTTTATGGGTGTATTGTGCACCACACTAATAATCAGGAGGATAGGGAAAATTTAGGATTATCACCTTTCCTTCTTATTCTAGATCGTAAGATAGAGCTGAGTCATACGAATTCAACTCCTAATCTCTGTTTTTTTGTAATATAGCGATGCCTATGACTAGAAAGAAGACGGTTAGTAAGAGATTGGATGTGGATGCATGAGAGCTAAGTCACAAGAACTTGATTTTGACTCGTGCTTATGATGAGTAAATGTGCAATTCTTATTAGATAATACGTGTACCATATGTGCAAGATATGTTGAGAGCCCTGAGGTGTGAATATCTATCCCACCATGCGGGTAGAAAGGTATGAGAGCCTTAGAAGGTAGAGTAAGAGTTCCAGAAAGTAAAAGATATAAGGTAAATATACGGGGTACCTAAGTAGAGCAGATTGTAAAGTAGTTGGAGTTTAGACAGGGGGGAACAAGTGTTACAGTTCTATTTTCAGCAGTAATAAAGGCATAGTTACTAGCACTGACCCATTTTATGACTTACAGGCACCAAAATACGTAGCCTTGGGAAATAAAGGAAATTTAAGGGTCTAATAAGGGTTAGAGTAATCTTAGGAAATGGACAGATTTTTCGAACTAGATGACATTTTTGAATTGTATTACGAACATGTGGATAGCTCCTTTTTATGAGCCACATAAGTGGTGTACTCTGGAATTGTATAGTCTGGCATAAGTTTTCGAGTGAGTATAAATTTCAGCGATTTGATAATTGAGTTCTTGTATATGAGATAAGTAATCACTTTAGTGTAATTCGTGTTTCCAGTAAAGAATAGATATTAAGGGACCGAAGAATAAGGCCTTTTTTTTGGGGGGGGGGGGAACTTGACGCGAAAGAATGTCTCGCTGGAGTCCTCCATAGGAAAATATGAAGTAGTAATGTCAGTAAGGATAGATAGAAGGATAAGTGAAGTTTTATCAGCAGATATGGGGAATGGTTATCAATTATGAACTTACGTATGGTAGTACGACGAGTTTCGTAATCTAGAAAAAGAGAAAGCAAGAGAAGGAAATTTTTGGATTATAAAGAGGTAGAAGTCATAATTATGACAAGTGAATTGGTGGCTTCAATAAGAATTATCAAAAGACCAATCTAGCCCCAGGATTAAGAAATAGCAATATTGGGTAGTAACCTAAGATAACCATATGCAAGTAGGAACTCGAATGATATCTATAATAGTTGACATTGGATATTTGCAAAGTGAATGACTAGGCAGTAAGAAGATGCATGACAACAGAACAACCTTTAAGGGTTATTAGAAAGAGGTCTCCCTAAGACAAGCATCATGAGCAAAGCTAAGCTCATCATCGTCGAGCCTGCCAGTTATGAGTATACGACACTGCATGAATATACGTGATCCAGTTTCCCTAGTAAGGAAAGAATGTCCCAAGGCAAGTTATAAGCCTTGGAAATGCGTAGAATTTCAAAAGGTGAAGAGGTAATGATGTGACCTCTACTAGAGTGGAATTCAAGAGCATAAGGAGTTAATTAATCTCCTAAGGGGGAAAGATGATACGATCGAGGCAAAATCATATGGTTCGCTTAGCGATAGAGCCGTAAGAAGGATTACGACAAGAGGTTTGTGATGAATGAGATTGTATTTACTTAGAAACTTTACAGATGTGTGAGTACAAATGGTAGAGAAGAGACGGTAATGACTTCCTAGCTAGAGGTGCCAACTGATTGTAAATATAACCAGAAATTTGATATCCGGGAAGCTAGAGTGAGGGGTAAATTAAGGCAAAGACATAGCCTCAAGGGGAGTTACTTAGAATTGAGATATGAAGATAAATTGATTGAGCAATCAATAATTGGATTATGGAGGCCTAGTTATGGCTAGATGAAAAAACGCAGAAGAGTTATTAAATCATATAATATTACACATAGGGTCTAAACATAAGAAGTTTCTGTCTCGCAAGTTCACGGTCACGACTCTCAGAAAGTGTTTCAGACAGAAGCAATGGTAGGTGAAATTCAATATAATCTTTTAAAAATTCAAATAGAGACTATTGAGCCTAGAATACGAGGGACATATTTAAAAGTTGTATTTAGAAGTAATATTCTAGAGTAAAGGTGAAGTGAAAAGCAATTAGGGATGATTATAGACAGTTCAAAATCACCTAAAGTTCTATGGAGTATGTGATGTAATGAGCTTGCAGTTTGATATGAGCAAGAGAATCTTCTCTAAGTGCAACTGACGGAAGACTTTAGCCAAGAGATTGCAAGGCCCCGCAATTTTTCCTAGAATCCTGGGTTTTATGGTGCCGAGGTAGACTAATATGTTTGAGGATTGTAGAAACACGGACTTTTTGGGTTGTACAGTGCATCGTTGAGTTGGAAGAATAATTTTGTAGAGCATGGCACTTCTGCGGTCACTATGCGATTGCAGAATCACTTCGCGGAGCGCATATCGGCCGCATAATGCAACAAAACTTGAGCCAATTTTTGAATATAATTTTGCAGTAAATTATGCGACCGCATAATCATTTTGCAGGCCGCACAAGGCCTGCCTAGTGTTGGGACCATTTTTGCGATCCCCTTTGCAGACCAAATATTCATTTTGTGGTCCGGTCTGCGATCGCAGACCCAATTCGTAGGCTTATGTTTGGGAAAAATTTTACCCGACCCCATTTTTATAAAACAACCCTAGGGGTTATTTTAGAAGGTTCTAGATGATGTTTTGGAGAGAGGGAGTGCCCTAAAGAGAGAGGAGGAATTCCTAAGCACTTTGTTCAATAATCCTTGCTCAAGTCTTGGAAAATTCAAAAGGAAAACTTTCAAAAATTGTCTGTTAAGAGGTAAGATTCTAGCCCTAGCTTTCTATTTCAAAATTGGGGCAGAAGATGGGTAATGGGGAGTGTGATTCTTGGGAATGGGAGTGTTTCTAGTGCATGCATGTACCAATAAGGATGGTGAGGAGGTCATTTAACTAATATGGGTAAGATCTTGGTGTTGGATTGGTTGTGGGGTAAAGGAGACCTTATAGTTAAATTTGCACACATAATGTTTGGTGAAATGCTTAAATGAGCTGAACCCATGAATTTCTTCCTAATTATGGTTCGATTTTGTCATCTCTCTAATAGATTGAAGTCGCTAGGATTTCGGGAACATTGTAGTAATTTAAGGAAAGCTCAAAGCGAGGTATGTTGGCTAAACTTCTCTTTTAGAACGGAATCTCATGATGTTTTCGTAGGTCTCAAGCGTAATTGGCTTATGATTCTTATTCCTCATGTCCCGAGTTATTCCTAATAAATTTGATTATTCCAAATAAGCATTGTGTTGTAAATTATATGCTCAAAATGCGTTTCAATTGATCCTATCATATTATGCTCTCCTTTGGGAATGTGTTCAAATATGGTTTGTGTGTTAAAATGTTATGACTTTAATTCATGTTTCAAATGAAAGTTATTATGCTAAATGGTGGAGGAAAACCCAATGTGCGTGAGACCCATAATTGCTCATATACATATTTAAGGTCTTGGTTCTAAAGGCTATTGTTGTTAATAATCTATGATGATGCTTGAAAGTGAAGGAAGTGAATATGAGATATAACAGGCGGCCATCATGCCAAGAATAGAAATTATACTTGTGGCCAATCGTAACTCATTTTTATAATAAATGATTTGGGGGTATCGTTTAGTCATCGAGGAAGGGTAGGTCAAAATAACCTAACCCCGAAACTACAGGTGCCGGTGTAGGAGTTATTGAGGGGTAAATCCCCGTATTGACGTTTTGAGATTATTCCCCTTAAAAATGGGATGAGATTGGTGTGTTGAGATTATTCCCCTTATTTGAGATGAGGTGATTGCTAGCGGAAAGTGATGTCGATCCACATGACATTGTCGTGAGACGGCTTAGCTGATCGGGCTATGATTGGACGCCATGTGACGCACATGGTGGTGTTGTGATTAGATGTCTCGGAGTGAGATAGCTTAGCCGATCAGGTCGAGATCGGATTCCATGATAATAACATGGTGGCATATCGGTACTAAACTCTCCCAACTTAAAAATAATGATATTTACTTGAAAGTCCTCTTTCTCTTAACTTGTTGATTTATCATTGTTTGAGGTTCTCATTGATTCTATGTTTCTCTTTCCTTGTATTGTTTCCCGATTCATTAATAGAGGATTTAGTCTTACATATTAGTACGATTCCATATATACTAACGTCCTTTATGCCGGGGGCACTGCATCTTTAATGGATGCAGGTGGTTACACAGCAGGCAGCATTGATCAAGTATAGAGATACGCCCTCTTTCCAGCTGACTTGGTGAGCCCCATTTCATTTCGGGGTCTTGTATCTTTTGTTCCTTATGTATAATGTTTTGAGGTATAGTCGAGACCTTGTTTTCGGCACTATCATAGTACTCTTTTTTATCCGTTAGAGGCTCCGTGGACATAGTGTGGGTTGTATATTGGTGTTGAAAAATTCAAACTAAAGGTGTTGTATTTATATCACATATTCCACTACAAACTATGAATGTGTAATGTATTTTTGGGAATTATATATGAAGTAACTAATGGTAATGAAATGGTGTTGTTCAAGTGATCTTCTCATTGTCCAATTAATGGAATACCCCTTCACTTTATTCATGGGTATGTTTGAGTAGAAGGCATTGAATAGGCTTGCTCGACTGGGGTGTCTCGGTTGAGCATCAGCGAGGAAGTATAAGGGGAACTATCTGACGCATGATTTAGAGTTAACCACAGTTTGGTGGTATTAATTATACATCATTCATGTTGACATATTTACAAATCATAAGATCCTCCAGTATATCTTTAAACAAAAGGATATGAACTCGAGACAGAGGCAATAACTGGAGTTACTAATAATTGTGATGTTGATACCTTATATCACCTAGAAAAGGCTAATTTTGTAGCTGACGGCCTCAGTCGCGGATTTATAGTGTCACGACCCAAGCCGGAGGGTCGCGACTGGCATCCGGACCCTACTCGACGAGTGCCGACATGTCTTTCCTCTAACTTTCCATATTGTCTACAAGGCTTATGATGCCCGTATGAATAACAAACGTGATCATAATCAACTGAAATACCATACATTAACATGAACATACATAAATGTAACATGGCCCTTAAGGCTGCGATGCAAAACTATACAACAAAATACATTTGCCGACAAGGCAATCCAACTATACATAAACCACTCCTTGTCTATGAGCCTCTACTGGAACATACATGATGCAACCTGTGTCGGAACAAGGCACCGACATGCCCATAATGTCTACAACAAAATGCATACCAAGACTACGGCAAGCCCGAAGGATGGATCTCGCTAATATCCGCTGAACTGGACAGCCTACTGTGGTGGGGAGCCTCGTCTATCTGTTTGTCCGGACCTGCAACACGACATGCAGCATCCACAAATAAAAGAACGTCAGTACGAATAATGTACTGAGTATGTAAGACAGGAACATAATATAAGAACAGTAATATGCGTCAAGATAAGAAACATACAACCTGTACCATCTGAATGCCTCTGAGGGCGACTAACCATGAGATGCCTAATGTGCATATGCATATACATACATACATATATATATATATATATATATCCCTTTTTAAGATCGTCATATACATACGCCTCTGTGGGCCTTATCATCATCATGTACATACGCCTCTGTGGGCCTCATCATCATCATACCCAACTGATCAGTGGTTGCACAATAGGTGCCTGCCCGACCGACTATAGCGCGGCTCGGTTTAGTAAAATAGCTATCGACTATAGTGCGACTTGTAAGGTAAAATATATATTTGCACAATAGGTGCCTGGCCGGCCGACGATAGCGCGGCTCGGTGTAGTAAATTAGATGATGCATGTTAGGCTCATATGAATCATACTTTCATGGTGACATAAGGTCGAAGAAATAATACACGTCAATCCTCCCATAAGAGGGGAAACAATATAAGCACTCCTACCTTCTAAGAGTGGAGTATCTTTAAGGGTTCGTTTATTGTATCATGTATAAACGGAGTCGTGCAAAAGAAAGAACGGGATGGTCTTACATACCTGGTATTTTCTGCGCCAATTTCAAGCTACGTACTATCGTAATTCCTTAATCTACAATGAAAGAAACGATTCTAACGTTATCCTCTAAACGTTATAGTTACAATCAACTACAACCCTAAATTTATATGGTGTTTCTCCACACCCTTCTTCCTCTAAGACTCCACAACAATAGTAGTAAGACATGCAACCCAACAGCAATCCAAAACAACCACAACTCAGTCCATTACCAATAAATGACTTGAACTCATGACTTCCAATCACCATCCCATGAGTTCTTACATGCATAGAACGAAATACCATAAATTACCAGGAGAAAGAATGCATGAAAGGGAGTAGTAACTTACTTTGTATGTTGGATAACTTAGCCCTCTTCCTTGGTCCTTCAACCTCTAGGCCTTACTCCCAATTAGGGCTTGAAAGAGAGGAAAATCAGTTAGGGCTTTTCCTTAATTCTTCAATCTCCAGATTCTTCCCCCCAATTAGAGCTTGAAAGAGGGAGAAATTGGTTAAAGTTTGTGAGGGATTTTGAGAAGGGGTCGCAGGGGGTTCTACTGGGTTTTGGGTTTCAGAAAATGATGAAATAACTGGTCTAAACCCCTTTTATAGGTCAGTAAATGAGTGACGCACGTGCCAGACGCCTACAGGTATGCGATCGCATTTACATCGCAAAACCAACATGCGGTTCGCATTCTGGATGCGAAACTCAGCCCAGAAATCTGTCTCATTCTACGACCCAGAAGGTCTGGTTTGCGATCCACATTGTCAGTATGCGATCGCATATTGACCGCATTCCTGACATAGATTTCTGCCCAGTAATGTTAGATTTACGGCCCGCATGTGGGTTTTGCGATAGCATACCCGGCATTGCGAAGCCCCTTTGTTCTTTTCTTCACTTTTGAATTCTTTTCCGATTCTTAGGCCCTTATGTGTAGACTATCTTCGGCGCAATCTACGTATGAAATTACGGGTTATACCACTCCCCCCCGCCTAGGAACATTCGTCCTCAAATGTAAAGGTTTACCGGGATTTTACTCAACGTATGGTCCTACAGGAATATGCAACTTATGGACATGTATATTACCAGCATATTATCATTTTGCATTAAGAAAGAGTATTCTCAAGTTATTGCTTACCTCGTAAAGACGTTTCTCCTTTCAATGCGTTCTGCGTTCCCTCGGCATCCTCATTATCTCCATTCTGGAACAGGTACGGATATTTAGACTTCATCTCCTCCTCTGCTTCCCATGTCCTTTCTTCCGTATTCTTATTCCTCCACAATACCTTAGCGGAAGCTACATCCTTTGTTCTTAACTTGCGGACTTGTCGGTCTAATATAGCCACTGGCACTTCTTCATATGTTAGATCCTCTGTAACCTGCACATCTTTGATGGGGACGACTCGAGAAGGATTTCCGATACATTTCCTTAACATAGATACATGGAATACCTGATGGACAAATTCCAATTCGGATGGCAATTCTAACTCATAAGACACACGTCCAATTCGTTGGAGGATCTTATACGGACCGATATTCCTCGGACTCAACTTACCTTTCTTATCAAAACGCATGACACCTTCATTGGTGAGACTCTCAGGAACACCCAATCACCAACCTTAAACTCCAAATCACGACGTCGGACATCAGAGTAGGACTTTTGCCTGCTTTGTGCCGTCTTCAATCGTTCTTGTATCATCTTCACCTTCTCGATGGCTTGGTGGATCAAGTCTGGCCCGTATAACTCAGTCTCACTGACTTCGAACCATCCAACTGGTGATCTACATCTCCTCCCGTATAGTGCCTCGTATGGGCCATCTTAATACTGGAGTGGTAGCTATTATTGTAGGCAAATTCTATGAGTGGGAGATGGTCATCCCAATTTCCCTTAAAATCTAGGACACAGGCTCGCAGCATATCTTCCAGTGTATGTATAATGCGTTCATCCTGTCCGTCAGTCTGCGGATGAAAAGCTGTGCTGAGGTTCACCTATGTGCCTAAACCCTTCTGAAAAGATCTCCAAAAGTTAGCTGTGAACGGAGCTCCTCGGTCTGATATAACAGACACCGGTACACCATGAAGTCTAACAATCTCCTTGATATACAGCTTCGCATAGTCTTCAGCTGTGTAAGTTGTCTTAACTGGCAGAAAATGGGCACATTTGGTAAGCCGATCCACTATCACCCAGATGGAGTAAAACTTATGACAAGAGCGAGGTAATCCAACAATGAAGTTCATATTAATCACCTCCCATTTCCAGGCTGGAACTTCTATATTCTGAAGCAATCTACCGGGTTTCTGATGTTCTATCTTTACCTGTTGATAATTGGGACACTAGGCTACAAATTCTACAATAGACTTCTTCATGCTATCCCACCAATACTGCTCCTTGACATCATGATACATCTTTGTCGAACCCGGATGGATGGAATATCGGGATTGATGAATTTCCTTCATAATCTTTTCTCACAACCCTACCAATTTAGGTACGCATAATCGGCCCTAGCACCTCAATGTTCCATCTCCTCTGATCTCAAAAGCTGAAATTTTTCCCTGCTAAATGCCCTCTCTCAATCGTACCAAGGTGGGATCTTCATATTGCCGTGCTTTTACCTCGGCTATGAGAGATGATTCTGATGTATTATGCACAATAACACCTCCATCCTCAGAGTCTAATAATTTGATTCTCATACTGGCTAGCTGATGAAGCTCTTTAGTTAAACCCCATTTACCTGCTTCAATGTGTACTAAACTTCCCATTGACTTACGGCTGAGGGCGTCTGCTACAACATTGGCTTTACTGGGATGATACAATATCTCGACTTCGTAGTCTTTCAGTAACTCGAGCCAACGTCGCCGTCTCAAATTCAACTCCTTCTGATTGAAGAGGTACTGCAAACTCTTATGATCTGTGTAGATGTCAACATGGATGCCGTATAAGTAGTGCCGCCATATCTTCAAAGCAAATATTACTGCAGCCAATTCCAAATCATGGGTTGGATAATTCTTTTCATGCTTCTTCAATTGCCTTGATGCATAAGCAATCACCTTCCCATGTTGCATCAATACGCATCCCAAACCTATACCTGAAGCATCACAATATACCACGTACCCTTCTGTTCCCTCTGGAAGAGTAAGCACTGGCGCGGAGATCAACCGATTCTTTAGCTCCTGGAAACTACGTTCACAAGCGTCGGACCATTAGAATTTGGTAGCTTTCTATGTCAACTTAGTCAATGGTGCCGATATAGAGGAAAATCCCTCTACAAACCTTCTATAATATCCTGCTAGCCCTAGAAAACTGCGAACTTCTGACGGTGTTGTGGGTCTTTGCCAACTCTTCACTGCATCGATCATTTGAGTGTCGACACTAATACCCTCGTCAGATATTTCATGACCTAGGAATGCTACTGAGTTTAGCCAGAACTCACATTTGGAGAGCTTCGCATATAACTTGCCATCCCGAAGGGTCTGTAATACTATCCGCAAGTGGCCCATATGTTCTGTCTCTGAACGTGAATACACTAGAATGTCATCAATGAATACAACCACGAACACATCAAGATAAGGCCTGAATACGGTATTCATGAGATCCATAAAAGCTGTCGGGGCATTTGTTAGCCCAAACGACATTACCCAGAACTTGAAATGGCCATATCTCGTCCGAAAGGCTGTTTTTGGAATATCCTTCTCCTTGACTCTCACCTGGAAATACCCTGAGCGTAGGTCAATCTTGGAAAAATACTTGGCACCCTGAAGTTGGTCGAACAGGTCGTCAATTCTTGGAAGTGGATATTTATTCTTTATAGTAACCTTATTCAACTGTCGATAATCAATGCACATCCCCAACGACCTATCTTTCTTCCGCACAAACAAGACTGGCGTACCCTAAGGTGAAGTGCTAGGCCTAATAAAGCCCTTATCCAGCAAATCTTTTAACTGCAACTTCAACTTTCGCAATTCTGCGGGGGCCATTCTGTATGGAGGGATAGAGATCGGTTGAGTATCAGGCAACACATCAAGGCCGAACTTAATCTCCCTTTCAGGAGGAAGGCCTGGGAGTTCATCTGGAAAAACATCTAGAAATTCATTGACCACTGAGATTGATTGTAAAGTAGGTGACTTCACCTCCGTGTCCATAACGCGAACGAGATGATAGATGTAACCCTTTGAAATCATCTTCCTTGCCTTAAGGTAGGAAATAAACCTACCTTTCGGCGTAGCAATGTTCCCTTTCCATTCAAGGATGGGTTCACCAGGAAATTGAAATCTAACCTTCTTTGCGCGACAGTCAACATTTGCATAACATGAAGCCAACCAATCCATTCCCATTATTATATCGAAATCAACCATTTCTAACTCAAATAAATCTCTAAGGTTTGACGACTACAAATCGTCACAGTGCAACCTCTGTATACCCATCTGGCAATCACAGAATCTCCTATAGGAGTAGATACCGCAAATGGTTTGCTTATTAATTCAGGTTCGACATCGAACTTATCAGCTACAAGGGGTGTAACATATGATAATGTAGACCTGGGATCAATAAACGCATATACATCATAAGAAAGCACTGATAATATACCTGTAACAACATCCGGAGATGACTCAAGATCATGTCGACCTGCTAGAGCATATATTCGATTCTGAATACCACTCGAACTCGGCACTGCACCTCTACCTCTACCACGACCTACTGGCTGCTGAAAACCCCGTATTGGAGGTCGAATTGATGAGGAAGAACCAGACACAGATCCAGTCAGCTGAGCCATAACACCACCTCCTCTGCTAGGACAATCCCACATCATATGGCCAGGCTGTCCGCAAGAATAACATGCATCAGAACCTCGACGGCATAGTCCAGAATGGGCCTTGCCGCACTGATCACAACGTGGTGTTAGGGGTCTCGTCTGACTGGTATCCCTGTGATGTTGCGAGCCTGATGCCCGCGAACACTGACCTGGACCCGAATAGGTAAGTCGATCATTTCGAGGTCTCTGAAACTGTGGAGGGGCACTAGTTACAGATCGTGCCAAACTCCTCGAAGATTGGGGCCTGACATTACCTCCGAAGCCACTAGAATATCCTGCAAACCTCGTCCTCTTATGCTGACCCCTATCCTGCTCCCTGTCTGCTCTTTGTTGGCGCTTACGCTCCTCTAATGTCTTGGCATAAGCCTGAATACGGGAAATATCCATGCCCTCTATCAAGGACGCTGTCGTACACTCATTTATCAAATGTGGTCCCAATCCGTTCACGAACAAATGAACCCTATCACCCATCTCTGCCACCATATGGGGAGCATACCTTGCTAAGGAATCAAACTACATACTGTACTCTCGTACACTCATGTTACCTTGTCTGAGGTTCAAGAATTTATCAGCTCTGGCTCATCGTACCTCAACTGGTAAATAGTGACGAAGAAACGCCTCAGAAATTCCTTCCACACAGGTGGGGAAGCATTCGAACCCCTAGATCTTTCCCAACTATCATATCAGAGAACTGCTAAGTCCCGTAACCGATAAGAGGCCAACTCTACTGCCTCCGTATCACTAGCATGCATAACCCGCAGCGTGCGATGTATCTGATCAATAAAAGTCTGAGGGTCCTCCTTGGGGTCTGATCCGGTAAACACTGGAGGGTCTGAATTAATAAAATCACGAACTCTCGCACTAAACGGTCTATCAGTAGCATCGGTATTCTGCCTTTGAGTCTGAGAAGCTACCAAGCTAGTCAGCAACTGTACTGCAATCCGTAAATCCTGGTCTGTAGTACCGGATAGAGAACTGGGGATGCTGGGTGACTTCTAATATTCTCCGGGGAAGGCGGAATAGATGAGGTCCAAGAAGGCATCTCACTCTGAGGCTCACTTTGGCCTTCTCTAGCTTGGGGCACCTGACTGGTACCCTCTCCTGCACCTGTACCAAGCCGTCCACTAGTTGTTTGCTTCCTAGTCGAAGGCATCGCTAAAGGAAAACAAGTCGAATATTAGAGACGAACACTTACGACTCAGCTCTACGCACGATCTAGATATAGGAAGAAAGTAACAATATCCTAAATGTCAGGCAGCCTCCTAATCATAAATGTGGCGCGCTACACACCCATAATCAGGACTCTACTAGACACGGCTCATAGACAATCCCTAGGACACGACCTGATCTGATACCAAGTTTGTCACGACCCAAGTCGGAGGACCGCGACTGGCACCCGGACCCTACTCGATGAGTGCCGGCATGTCTTTCCTCTAACTGGACCGCCTACTGTGGTGGGGGAGCCTCGTCTATCTGTCTCTCCGGACCTGCAGCCCGACATGCAGCGTCCACAAATAAAAGGACGTCAGTACGAATAATGTACTGAGTATGTAAGACAGGAACATAATATAAGAACAGTAATATGTATCAGGATAAAAAACATACAACCTGTACCATCTGAATGCCTCTGAGGGCGACTAACCATGAGATGCCTGATGTGCATATGCATCTACATATATATATATATATATCCCTTTTTAAGATCGTCATATACATACGCCTCTGTGGGCCTTATCATTATCATGTACATACGCCTCTGTGGGGTTCATCATCATCATACCCAACTGATCAGTGGTTGCACAATAGGTGCCTGCCCGGCCGACTATAGCGTGGCTCGGTGTAGTAAAATAGATAATGCATGCTGGTCTCATATGAATCATACTTTCATGGTGACGTAAGGTCGAAGAAATAATACACGTCAATCCTCCCATAAGAGGGGAAACAATATAAGCACTCCTACCTTCTAAGAGTGGAGTATCTTTGGGGGCTCGTTCATTGTATCATGTATAAACGGAGTCGTGCAAAAGAAAGAAAGGGATCGTCTTACATACCTGGTATTTTCCGCGCCAATTTCAAGCTACGTACTGTCGTAATTCCTTAGTTTACAATGAAAGAAACGATTCTAACATTATCCTCTAAACGTTATAGTTATAATAAACTACAACCCTAAATTTATATGGTGTTTCTCCACACCCTTCTTCCTCCAAAACTCCACAACAATAGTAGTAAGACATGCAACCCAACAGCAATCCAAAACAACCACAACTCAGTCCATTACAAATAAATGACTTGAACTCATGGCTTCCAATCACCATCCCATGAGTTCTTTCATGCATAGAGCGAAATACCATAAATTCCCAGGAGAAAGAATGCATGAAAGGTAGTAGTAACTTACCTTGCATGTTGGATAACTTAGCCCTCTTCCTTGGTCCTTCAACCTCTAGGCCTTACTCCCAATTAGGGCTTGAAAGAGAGGAAAATCAGTTAGGGCTTTTCCTTAATTCTTCAATCTCTAGATTCTTCCCCCCAATTAGAGCTTGAAAGAGGGAGAAATTGGTTAAAGTTTGTGTGGGATTTTGAGAAGGGGTCGTAGGGGGTTCTACTGGGTTTTGGGTTTCAGAAAATGATGAAATAATTGGTCTACGCCCCTTTTATAGGTCAGTAAATGAGTGACGCACGTGCCGCACGCCTACAGGTATGCGATCGCATTTACATTGCAAAACCAACATGCGGTTCGCATTCTGGACGCAAAACTCAGCCCAGAAATCTGTCTCATTCTACTACCCAGAAGGTCTGGTTTGCGATCCGCATTGTCAGTATGCGATCGCATACTGACCGCATTCCTGACATAGATTTCTACCCAGAAATCTATTTAAGTTTGTGATTCATTAGACATGATATGCGGTTCGCATTTCAGAAATGCGATCGCACTTATGATCGCATTTCTGGCACTGGTCTTTGTCCAGAAGTCTGTCTTGGTCTGTGATTTCAATTTTAGATTTGCGGCCCGCATGTGGGTTTTGCAGTAGCATACCCAGCATTGCGAAGCCCCTTTATTCTTTTCTTGACTTTTGAACTCTTTTTCGATTCTTAGGCTCTTATGTGTAGACTATCTTCAGCGCAATCTACGTATGAAATTGCGGGTTATAACATATAGATAGTTTCATTTACTTGGGGGTCGAGAGAAGAGAGTTGGTGGAAAGATATGTCAACTAGCTAATTTTGGAAAGTACAACTTTTAGCCCCAGGCAATGATAAAATCATGATTCAACATATAGTGGTATCATCTCTTGTAGTAGAGGTGGAATAACAATAGTATAAAGGTTTTATGATTTGACAGTTCAAGCAGAAGGTCCAACAGAATAAAATTATAGTCTTCTTAGTAATAGAAGATGGGGTCCTGAGGTATCGAGGCCAAATGCAGATCCCCTATTGGGTGGTGCGAGATAGGTGAATCAAAGTTACATAGACCCAATTAGGTTCATTAAGCTATAGATAAAGTAAAGCTTATTCAGGAGCGACTAATAACAGCCAAGAGATATCAAAAGTCATATTCAGATGTGTGACGACAAGACTTAGCATTGTGCACTAATGATTGGGTATTCTTGAAAGTTTCGCCTGCAAATAACGAGACCTGACAAGAAAGTCAAGCTTAGCCAAAGCTTATTGGGCCATATAGAATAGTAGCCTATGAGTTAAAGTTACCATCAAGGTTAGAGTCTGTCCACCCTATTTTCCAAGAATCTATACTGCATAAACACATGGTGTTTGGATTACATAGAACCTATTTTACGAAGAGGTTCTAGTTGTTATTCTAGATCGGAGGTCCGCAAGTTGGGGACAAAGAAAGTGACCTCCATAACGATATAGTGGAGGAATAAGAACATCAAAAAAAAGACATGGGAAGATGAGGAAGAAATGAATTCTAAGTACCCTCAGTTGTTTCAAATAGAAGATTCTTGATAATTGTAACTCGACCATATGTTTCCTTATCCTAGGTTATGTTATTTTTTTTTATTAACTCTCATTCTATGATTAATTGATATTCAGAGTTCAGGCATTACAACACTTCTAAGAGCAGAGTATCTATATGGTAAGTTATAGTTTATGATATGAATATTTGGCACTGATGGCCATGTGAGGCCCAATGAGATACTGTTACTTGTTTGTGGCCTTGTGAGGCATATGATATATTTCTGGCTGTTTGGCATAGTCTAGTTTTCAGGGAACACTCTGCCAAAATTGACATTGAAAACTTCCGAGATAATCTCTCTCATGTACCCCTCTACATTTGAGGATGAATGTATCTAGGGGAAGGAGGATGTTACATCCCGTCTTTTCATACGTTAAGTTGTGTCATAAGCTAGTCGACGTGAGCTCAAAGAGTAATACTTTTGAGGCTTATAAGTGTTTATACTATATTTAATAAGTGTTAAGTATATGACGGAAGAGGTTGGAAGTTAATTGAATCGAGAATAATAAGTTTCTGCAAAATTTCCCGACTTACGGAGTGACTTACAAATCGTACATTAGAGGTACGTGTCGATGTTATAACCCGTACTTTTGGGATAATACTAGGATTTGTTAACATGATCGGAAGGTCTTGTAATGAGGTATTTGAATTGTATAATAGACGCATGATAAGTATTGAACTCAAGAAGGTTGTAAAATAAAAGTTGGCAAAAGTTATCGCAAGTTACATTCATAAGAATACTGAAATTTTGGTTCAAGTACTAAACCGTTCACCGATACAATGTCGGAGTAGAGAGATATTTGCATTTTCACGAGACTGTGCAAGCATCTCCTTTGGGACCCACTTGAGGCGGCGCAAATTTCTGAAAGTGTACATATTCTAGAGCTTCTCATTTTAATTTCATTTCTCACTTGTACCAGATCCTAAACACTTAGAAACCCTCTCTAAAAGTTCTCATATGATCCAAGACAAAAAAACAAAGGCAAACAATATGAATCTAACGTCGGGAATCTCGTAGTGCTTGTGAGATTGTTCTTCTTCTTCTTGTGGTTGATTTGGAGAATTATTCGAAGTGAAGTAACTTCAGATTTGGATTTTTTCTTGTGGTTTAAGGTAAGAGCATGTCCCCTCTACATGTATTTGAGCTTGTAGAAGTCATAGCTATCTTGTACGGTTGAAAACCCATGAAATAAAAGTCAAAAATCGTAGTTGTGTTGTTGTTGCTTGTTGACTTGTTTTGAGAATGTTCTTATGGTATCTTATGGATGGAAATTGATGGGTGTGTTTTTGTTGTTCTTGTTGACATGCATTTGACAGAAAAAAGGGTTTGAAGGTATAGCTTTATAAGTCGTAAATCGAGCTTGCCGTTCGTTATATCATTGCTTTGGGTTGCAAGCTTATTATAGCATTGCTAGTTGTTTGGGTTGTTCTTGTGACTACTATGAACTTGAGAAATGTGGAAGAAATGAGTGAGATGATGCCTGTTTTATTATAAAATAAATTTATTGTTTGAAATACGATAGTAGTACTATTTGTTGTATGATGATAGCATCATTTTAACTGTTATAGATTAAGGTGCGGCAAGTTGAACTTATCATGTTTGTTGGCAGATTATTTCGCAAGGTATGTAAAGGCCAGTTCCATTCTTCCGATGGCATGAATCCATAGTTAAGTAAGTTTCAAACATAGTATACCCAAAAAAAGTCATTCATAAAGATCCCATATTGTGTTACTCCATCTTGCTCGTGATGTAAATATCCCTTGTTGGGAATTTATGTTCAATTTAGCATTGTTCCATGTCTAGTTGAGAAATAGAGAGTATATATGTGTCATTTACTATATTACTGTATGCCTACAGGGCTAGACAGATGCGCGCCATGCCTTCGAAGCTAGACATATGTCTTCAGGGCTATACAGTTGCCTACGGGGCTATGCATATACACACCGAGCCTTATATGAGGCCGGATAGTTTATTTCGGTATTACTTGTATGATGTCAGTTAGAGACAGGTAAGTATGTTTTTAGATTATCATTGACTCGTCAAATTACATTCAGCTTGTTATGTACATAATTCAATTTCATTTTCAGTTATTCAGTTGCCTTACATGCTCGGTACATCACTCCATACTAACACCTCTTTTGTTGGGAGCGCTACATTTCATGCCTGTAGGTCCTGACCGTCAGAGAGATAGGCCTTAGTAGTAGGTGCACCAGTGTAGAGTTTGATTTGTATGTTCCACACCATCCAAAGTTACCTGGTCTTGAGTTTTTGCATTATATTCAGACAGTATGCGTAGGTCTTGGTCCTGTTCTGTCCACCGTACAGTTATATTCTCTTTAGAGGCTTGTAGACATGTCTTGTATTTTTAGTATGTCTTGTGTGGAAGATTGGCCTTGTCGGCCTAGATTGCTATATGTGTTCAGGTTATACGAGTTACAGTTGGTACGCTTGGGTCAAGTAAGGCACCAGGTTCCGGCCACGCCTCTCCTGGTTTGGGGCATGATAAAACTGATCCCACTAGCCTCCGTAATCTATGACATCAACTCTCAACATATGCTCCAAAAACTTAATGGTTTGCTCGGACTGCCCGTCTGTATGAGGATGAAATGTGGTGCTCAACTCAACCTGCATTACTAACTCACGCTGAACCGCTCTCTAGAAATGCAAAGTAAACTGAGTATCGCAATCCGAGATGATAGAAACAGGTACATCATGCAACCGAATAATCTCCCGGATATAGATTTTAACCAACTGCTCCAATGTGTAAGAAGTCATGACTGGAGTATAATGTGCAAACTTGGTCAGTCTGTCCATGATTACCTAAACTGTATCAAACCTCTCCAATGTCTGTGGCAAACCTGCCACAAAATCCATAGTGATGCGCTCCCACTTCCACTCTGGTATGTCAATCTTCTAAAGCAAACCACCAGGTCTCCGATGCTCATACTTGACTTGCTGACAATTCAAATACCAAGCAATATATCCATCAATTTCTTTCTTCATCTTCTGCCACCAATAATGCGGCTTCAAATCATGGTACATCTTCGCATCACCCGGATGAATAAAATACCGCAAACTTTGAGCCTCATCCAGAATCAACTCTCTCAACCCATGCACATTGGGAAAATAAATCTGGTCCTGAAGTTGCAAAACACCTTCATCCCCAATATTCACTTCCTTAGCACCGCCTTGCCGCACCGTGTCCTTAAGGACAAGAAAATGGGGATCATCATACTAATGAGCCTTAATGCGCTCCGACAAGGACGAATGAGATACAACACAAGAAAGGACTCTGCTAGGCTCCAATATATCAAATCTCACGAACCTGTTGCCAAAGCCTGAAATCCATAGCCAAATTCCTCCTCCCAGCCAGAATATATGCTAAACTCCTCTTACTATCCATCTTTATACTTAAGGTGTCTGCTACCACATTGGCCATCCTCGGATGATAAAGAATGGTGATATCATAGTCCTTCAATAACTCGAGAGTTACCCCTGCTACCTCAAGTTCAGATCCTTTTTCTTGAATAGATGATGGAGGCTCGATGATCTGTATACACCTCACAAGACATGCCATATAAGTAATGCCTCCACATTTTGAGCGCGTGTACAATAGCTGCTAAGTACAAATCATGTACTGGGTAGTTCTTCTCATGAGGCTTCAACTGGCACGACGCGTAGGCAATTACCCTACTGTTCTGCATCAATACACACCTAGTGCCAAACTGCAAAACATTAAAATAAATCGTATATGACCCTGATCCTGAAGGCAAAACCAAAATTGGAGTTGTAGTCAGAGTTGTCTTGAGCGTCTAAATGCTCTCCTCCCACTCATCTGACCACCTGAACAGAGCTCCCTTCTGAGCCAACTTAGTCAATGGGGCTGCAATAGATGAAAATCCCTCTACAAAGTGATGGTAATAACCAGTAAAACCCAAGAAACTCCTGATCTCTATAGCGGTGGATGGTTTGGGACAATTTTAAAGCACCTCAATCTTCTAATCCCATTAGAGATACCACATGACCTAAGAACGCCACCGGGTCCAACCAAAACTCGCACTTGGAGAACTTAGCATATAGCTTTTTGTCCCTCAAAATCTAAAGCACGATCCTCAAATGCTGCTCATGCTCCTCCCTACTACGAGAATACACCAATATATCATCAATAAACACAATGGGTAAAGAATGCAAATAGGGCTGAAAAACATAGTTCATCAAATGCATGAAAGTTGTTGGGGAATTAGTCAAACCAAAAGACATCACCAACAACTCATGATGCCCATAACGAGTCCAGAAATAGTCTTTGGAATGTCCGAAGCCCTAATCTTCAACTGGTGATACCCCGATCTCAAGTCAATCTTCAAGAATACCCTAGCACCCTGAAGCTGATCAAATAAATCATCAATTAGCAGAAGTGAATTCTTGTTCTTGATGGTCACCTTGTTCAACTGCTGACAGTCAATACACATTCTCATTAGCCAATCTTGTTCCTTAACAAACAACACTGGCGCACCCCAAGGTGAAATGCTAGGCATGATAAATCCTTTACCTAACAACTCTTGAAACCATTCCTTCAATTCCTTCAACTCTGCTAGAGCCATACGATACAGAGGATAGAAATAGGTCGGTGCCAAATCAATCCCGAAAAATCAATATCCCTATTTGGTGGCATGCCCGGTAGGTCTGAAGAAAACACATTCGAAAATGCCCTCCCTAATAGAACTGACTCAATAATAGAAGTATCAACACTAACATCTCTTACCAAATCTGAATACTCCAAACATCCTTTCTCAACCATCCATTAAGCCTTCAAGGACGAAATCTCTCTACTAGGAGTGCAACTAAGAGAACTCTTCTACTCCAACCTCAACAACCCCGACATCACCAACGTCACGGTCTTAGAGTGATAATAAAGAATAACATGGTACGGAGATAACCAATCTATACCCAAGATCACATCAAAATCCAACATATCTAACAATAGGAAGTTCGCTCTCATCTCAAAACAACAAATAGTGCCACACATGACCGATAAACTCGATCCACCATAATAGGATACATGTGTAAACACATGCATAGTAGCATTAAGAGAACCACGAGGCATATCCAGACAAGAAACAAAGTATGATGACACATATGAATAAGTAGAACTATGATCAAAATATACTGAAGCATCCTTATGGCACACAGAAACAATACATGTAATCACTGCATCATAAGCAACAAAATTGGTCCTCCCCGGAAATGCATAGCATCTGGTCTGACCTCCACTAAACTAAGCTCCCCCTCTATGAAGACCACGTCCTAGATAACGTGCACCCCAAGCTAGCTGAGCGGGCGGTGTAGCAACCGGTGCGGGAATTATAGTCTGACCTCACTGCTCCACTTGACCTTTACGAAGACGGGGGCAGTATTTCCTGACATGCCCCAACTCATCACACTCATAAAAACCTCTGACCGAAAATGACTAAGGGGCCTGAGTCAGACCTTATGAACCAGAAAAACCACTAGAAGAACCTGGTACCGACGAACCCTGAATAGGTGGAGCACCGTAAGAACTCTGCAATGGGAGCACTGAATGAAGACTATACAAAAGCTCCTTGACTAGGTGGTGTGAAAGATAAACTGGCCTGCTAGAATGGCCTCTCCCAAATTGACCTCGACCTCCAAACGAGGCACCACCAAAGCTACCTGAATGTCGGGACCTCTTGTTCCAACCTGGCAATATCTCCCTAATCTCAATACGGATGCACTCAACACAATGCACTATCTCTAACACCTGGTGAAATGAAGTCCTGGTTTCTTTAGCTATAGCAAGGTGAATATTGTAGTGAAGACCCTCAGTGAATCTCCTCATTCTCTCCTCCTCGGTGGAATCAAAGAAGCAACATAACGGGACAATTCTGTAAACTTTATCTCATACTCAGCAACTGACATCTGAGTGCATGTCACAAACTACACCAAAAAACCCTAGAGAACTGATCACAGAGGTGATCCTATTGGTTGAACAAACTCATAAACCTGCCAACACCTCTTGGCTAGACCTTGCATCTGGAAGGCGGTAAAATCAACTCTGTTTGACTCGACTAGTCCCATATTGCACAGAATTTCATGAGAACGAACCAAGAATCCCCTGACCATCTTCTGAAGGTTTACCACTAAAGTGTGGAGGACGCAACTTCATGAACATATCTAACCTCTTCAGCTCATCGACAAACAGGCGGGCCTATCCTCAGGTTGCACGGCAATAGTAGGCTGAACTCCCCTAACTGGCAACGCTGTGGGAGTCTGATAACCTTAGGTCACCTGCTCTGGGCACGAGTAGTGGGAGTTTGCGCTCTGCCCCCTACCTGAGAAATAGCTGGTACAGTAGGAAATGCCCCGTCCTGAGCCAAATTATCGAACAAACCAGCCATGCAGATTAAGGCATCCTGAACAGCTGGCGAAACAAAGAAGCCTTAGGGAACCTCAGCTGCTACCTTCGGCTCCACATAGTCATGAACCTTCTCCTCAGCAGGAGCAATTGATGGCTACACAGCAGTTGCATAAGCAGAGGCTCTAGCTATGGCGCGTGCTCTACCCCAACTTCGGTCCTGACCTCTCACAGCCCTAGCCTAGTGTTCCTGCGCCTGCTCAGCTGCACCAGACGATTGTGTCCACGCCATCTGTGAGAGAATAGAAAAGCAATGATTCAGACTTAGGAGTAAAGAAATCTGCACAATAGAGAATGAAAGAAAGTGAAGTTTCCTAACAGCCCACTATCCTCTCGAAGATAAGTACAGACACCTCCGTAGAGATCCGCAAGACTCTACTAGACTTGCTCATGACTCGTGAGACCTAAGCAACCGAGGGCTCTGATACTAACTGTCACGATCCAAAATCCCACCGGAGTCGTGATGGAACTTAACACCGCTTGCTAGCAAGACAACAATCAATAAAAGAAACAAACTTAAATAATAATGTTAAATAGTTTCAGCAGCGAAATAATCATAAATAACTGAAGTCAATAGCAACAATATAACTAAAACCATCTCATGATCTGGTGTCATCGAGTAGATGAGCACTATAAAATTATAATATTGAGTCTGATCTCAAAATATTGTACTGTCTAAAAGATAGAACAACAATAACATAAACTAAGAGAAAAAGGGACTTCAAGGCATGCGAACAGAAATAACAGCTACCTCGATATCTCTAAGAACTGGTACCCATGCCACTCCCTAGTAATCATCCCTCTCAACAGCACCTGGATCTACACATGAAGTGTAGATTATATTATGTGTACAACCGACCGCATCAACTCAATAAGTAACAAGCTTAACCTCGGGTTGAAAGCAGTGACGAGCTTGACAAGCTCCAATATTCATCTCCAATAGCCAATAACAACAATAACAGTATAATAACTACAAATGGAAAAGTAGCTCAAGTAGTAATAACCTCAAACTTTTCACAATAAGGAAGGAAATAAGCATGATTTTCAAAAATAACGGTTAAGGCATTAGTTCTTCCACAGAAATCACCTAAATATGATTTTATCAGTTTAACTGTTATTTCAAGTTCAATACATCAAATAGAGATCTCAAGTACCAATAAGCATGAGGGAGGAAATACAACTCGGTACCTGCATGACAAGTGTGCATGCTAGAATTAACAATATCGCAGCTAAATCATCAAGTATATCAAATCTCAGCACACGTGTAGTGCCTGGCATAATTGCCCTTTAATCATCACACATAACATTACACAGTACTGTACGGGTGCCTGATACAAGTGCCTCACCAAGCATATATATGACCCGTGTGCCTACACCCACGAATATGAGTCCACATATATAAGTTTCTTCCAAATTTGACTCGAAATCGGGGTTTAAATCTCTATTTTTCACACCCTTCTAAATACGGACCCCAGCCCACGAACGCGATGCACAAAGTTCCACTGGCCTATGCAAATGCGGTCGCCTATCCGTGAGCGTGAAGGCCAAGCACCTGACCATCCCTAGCCTACTTCACTATTTGCGAACGCGATGCGTAGGTCGCAAACGCGAAGGCCAAGCTGCCTCACCCATCACGAACGCGACCCTTATGTCGCGAACGTGAAGAAGAAAATGCATATGCCCCAAATAAGCCTTCCGATCGCGAGACATGCTCCGCGATCGCAAAGCACATCAGACACCAGCAGTCATCAACAATTTAACCAAGCTCCGGCTGGTCCGAAACTCGTCGGAGCCACTTGGGACCCCGTCCAATCATACCAATAAGTCTGTAAACACTACTCGGACCTATCCAAAGCCTCCCAACACATGCTTGATTACCACATCGACGAAGCGACAACCAAACCATCAATTGAACTTCTCTTATATTTTAAGCTTCTAATTTCTAACTAAACATCCGAGTCTTATCAAACCAACTAGGAATGCAACCAAACATTGCACACAAATCTCAAATGATATAATGAACCTATTCCAACTTCCAGAATAATAATCCAATCCCGAGAGCCTCAAAATCAACTCCTGGTCAAGCTTAAGAACCTTTTAAACCTTCAAATTTCTAACTTTCGATAATTAGAGCCAAATCAACCTAGGAAAATCAAAATCCAAATCCGGACATACATCTAAGTTCAAAATCACCATACAAACCTATTGGAACCGTCAAATCACCAATCCGAGGTCGTTTACATAAAAGTCAAACCTTGGTCCCATGAAATTATGTGTTCCCATTCACTCCAAAACCTTCCCAAAACCAAACCAACCATCCCTACAAGCCACAAATCAACAAACAAGCATTACGAAAGCATCAAATAGGAGAACGGTGCTCAAATATACAAAATGACGGGTCGGGTCGTTACACGAAGTGGCAATGGAGTTTGCCAACTATGTAAATCCACCCATATATGTAAATATTAATATTTTTTAACTATGAAGTTCAATAAGGCCTACATTTTGATCGAGACAGCTGAACTTTGTTGCAGTTGTTCTTTAGTTTGTCCTCAATAAGATCAGATTAATGATGATTGATGTGGTTATGGTGAAGGTTTTTTGTTACATTTTTAATGTTTGGTTTTGTGAATATGTAAGGAATGGTTCAAGTTTTGATGTTTCCCCAGCTATCGTAGCAAGGACAAAAGAAACTGACTTGTACATAGTGGAGAACATGAAATTTCTAGGGGTCCATACGTTGCTTCTATTTGAATTTAAGAGCAAGAATTTATTACTACTGAACCATCATGTACATTACAAGCTGGAAATTTTCAATTTTTTGTGCTGGAATGCTCTTTATAACCAGGTAAACTTATTCACTTTTTAAGGAAGATTAAAGTTTTTATAGTGACATTTCCACATGTGAATTGGATTACTATTGAATCTTCATTTTTTATAATTGGGTATGGAATCTTTTCTGTGTTAGGCATATGTAGCTTTGTTATTTCGAATAATCTATTTTAATCTCTTAACTTTGAGTGCTGGAATATCTGGTCAAAGAAGCAGATATTCTTTGGTTTTAAATAGCTTGACTGATAAAGGGTGTTAATATTTGTTCATATGCACTTAATTTTAAATTGCAATTGTCTTATTTAAATGTAGCAACCTGTTCTTCTTTATGTGGATGCCTTGATTTTTTTCATGAACTACTTCAGTTGGAATTGCATGCCTTTGCATTTGATGAAGAAGATTTAACTGTTAAACTTAACAAATGAGGCTTCGCTTTTTACAGTTGCAGAGGACTTGCAAGTTATCATAACATTCTCCTCTTGTAATTATTTTTTGTCTGTAGGAGAGAATTGAAGAAATCCGAAGATAAAGACCAGAAACTCTGGCAGAAATTTCATCGAATGTTGCGCTTGGTATAGTCTTCGGTCCCGAGCACCCTCGCCGTGTTCGAGCGTTAGACATAGATGTAGTTCCAACTGTAGCATTCAAGCAAACATCAAGTCGAGATGGTTGTTCTTATATTAGCTGATCTAGCGCTTGAGTTCCGTCTCCACAATGGGATCATGGCAAATATGAGATCACAAATAAATGCGCAAATAAACTTACTTCAAATGATAATAGGAATATCTTTGAGGAGTTTCCTCACTTATTTTCGACTCCTCCACAAGTATAAGTACTTTTTTTTTTTGTTTAAGCTTTCAATTTGACAATATGTTGCAGAGAGACTAATCTTTGACTCCAAGTTGGTTAGTTCGATCAGTACCCGCATAATGTGTGCTCGTTGGCTTCTTCATCACATGATTGCAATGGCCAAATTACAAAAGTTTAAAAGTTTGAGACTACTAATTAGTTTTTTTTCCTTTTTGCAGGCACATGATTTAGGATGTGGCGTTCCATCACCAATTGGGCCAAGAAGATCCCTTAATGAAAGTAATAATGAAAACGGAACAATTGACAATTAGTAATCATTATTAGAATGACCTACGTTTTTTTTGTATTCTAATTGTTGAAAACTCTCTGAAACTTAAACTTGAATATTTGACGGGATTTTAGGCATTTATGTTTTAATATGATGAATATGTTGTTTATTTATTTTTCTATATTTTGTGTTAAAATTATTATGATGGGTGCTTGATTGCATAAGGATGCAGTAAAAAGGATCTAAATGTAGAATTAAAAAATTAACATTAAAAAGATTATAATTAGGATGGTTTAAATTGCTATGTAAACAATTGTAAATTTTTTAACAATTACGACGGTTACGACTGTCATAATAAGCAAAGTAAATAGCCATTTTAAAACAATGCATATTACGATTGTTTTTTCTGCATATTTACGTCGATTAAAGAAAAACTGTTGTATTATACCTTTTGACGAAAGCGATTATGGCGGTCTTATAAGCCGCCATTCAGGATAATTACGGCAGTTCGGATATGTTTTTTTACATGTATCATCTACAAAAAGCTGCAGCGGATTGTCATGTACAAAAAATATCATGAAATATGACTTCAGAAAGCACAAAGCTGAGACATTTTCCAAGTTGGAAAGTGATTCTTCCTCGAGAGAAAAAGAAAATTAATCAAGGACAAATAATGTGAGTCATGAAATTTCTTGTCTCCTCAGAACTTCCAAGAATTTCCCTTGGCTTCTACTTCCTCGCCAAGATAAACTGTTCGCAACGGCCCTTCTTGGAGTAGAGAAGAGCGGAAAGGGACAATCTATACTTTACAAATATGCGAACATCTTCACACCTCTCATCTTTTTTCCTTTTCTTGTTTTTCTTTCATCTATCACCAATATCATTTACTACAGCATTGTATTTTATTCCTCGTACTGAAGCCTCGCCTAATTACTCACCTGAAATAGACAAATAAAAAGGCAATATTCCAATCAGAAAAATAATTAGACAAAAATATTCGGCCATATTGTCATAGTTTATCAATGAGAATCACTTTTATACATAAACTGTGTAAAGAAAATTTAACTTTATTAGTCCACCTAAAAGATAACTACAACTAATAACTTGGAAAATAAAGTGCATTAAGTTATTGACAGCGTAGAAATTCATTTACACCATCAATTTTATATAGTTTAATTCTTCTAGTCCCAATTTATACGATGAACTACTCCAAATCCCATATTAGTCGTGTTCCTATACAAGTCCAGTAAAGAGAAAATAAGTAGTGACATACCAATAGTTCTTTTGCAATGAAGAACAGCCTCATAAATGGAGCTCTCAGAATCACAAGACCTGCGCCAATCATCAACGGAATAAGTTAAGCTTGTCCTTGGAGATGTCCCCTGTGAACAATAAATCTTCACTCCCTCTATTGTACTTGTACTAATTCCAGTTTTGCACCCAAAATCACATCTTATTTTTTGGCACAAAGGCCTCAGAAAATCGAACAACTTCTGCATAACATTCCGACTGGACAACAATCTTCCACATCTCCTAAATGATATACAGAGAACTCTCCTAGAGGAGTGCAGTTCTTGTTTGGTTTTTAAATATTGTGGATACTTTGGCACGGCACCCGAAGGATAGTAATTAGTACTCTCCATTTTCATTGGATTGATGAGAAGAGGCATAAGGGAGCCTTTAGATATGAGTTCATCAGCATGAACAAGTGTTAATGGAGACTGAGCTGATGTTGGAAAATTAAAATTGATCAAATCTTGTGGATTAACGTTAGAGAAACTCTTTGAAGGAGAAAGTGTAGGATCCATTTCAATGTAGGCAGCTTCGCCAAAATCATCGGATGCATATTCCGTGGACATTCTCATCAACGAATTCTCCATGCTTTCAAAAGATGGCTTCCAACTCTAAACAGAGAAGAGGAGAAAAGAGAAAGCAAAGAAAGGGTTCTGTATAGTTTTAAAAGGTATATAAAAAGAGGGCGTTCAACAAGCATAATGGAACATACATATGTATGTATATGTATGAATGTATGTATGTATGTGTAACTTTTATATATTGTCCGTGTGAAAGAAACTATAAGTTCTCATAAAAAGTGAGATTAATATAAAAATTTTACACCATCAATGTATATAAATAAAATGATAGTAGTAATTTTATTAGAAGTCTCAATATCATTTTGCTAACATCAATATATGTGGAGGTCTACTATAAACAAATTTCAATTAGTAAATGATAATAAAATGGAGTAGAAATAGAAAAGCAAACCCCACATGCACTCATGAAATTTACATTACATCCAAAGCTTAGCTAAATTAGAATTGTATATTAGTATATTATATACTATATATATTTTGTAGAACTACTAAACTTCACGGAGAAGTTGGTTTCTCTTCATGACTTTTATAGAAATCGCCAATAATAGCTAAGGAATTAAAATGTCTGCTAGTAGAGATGTTCATGCGTAGTCCAGAATCATTGCCAAACTAATTTAATTAAAGCCAGTATGCTCATGAGAATTCAGCAATAAGCTTTCATTCTTAAATCACAAGCCTTAAAATGCACATTGTGGACGGATCTTATGATTTGCTTTGCTTTCTATTATTGGCACTATCAGTTTGCACAAATACTCCTTGCTTCCAATTTTTGGGATGTTGTTATAAACAACAACTAATACAAGCTATATCCAAGCAACAAAGTCATACTTCATGATACTTTTGGAGTAGTTTATACTTTATACCACATTCTATATAAGAAATATTAATCCAGTAATGAAAAATTTCACACTTAAAAGAGAGAGTAAAAACTAAAAAAGGTTTAAAAAAATCAAAATGAACGCGCTCCACGCCCCTGCAGACTTGCTTTTCCACCCAGCTTGTCGGGGGTTCATCAGGTGTTTCATGTTTTCATGCTTCAAAAGTATCATGAGGATCAGTCACAGGTGTTGGATTTCAGCTCAGTGTATTTTGATAAGAATTTAGATTTTGAAGAAGAGTCGGTGGCCATTTTAGAGAGGCATGTTTGGAAGTTGAGGTCCAAAGGTATTGAATCAATGAGGGTTCAATGGAAAGGTCAACCGGTCAAGGAAGCAATCTGGAAGACCAGCATGATATGGCACAGTAGTTATCCTCATCTTTTTGACATTCCAGGTATGATTCTAAACCCGTTCGAGGACAAACGTTTGTTTTAAAAGGGGAGAACATAACAACCCGACTAGTCGTTTTGTTTATTTGAGCCCCATTTTCCTATTTGATGCTTGCCGCATGTTTGTTTGTTATTTTGTGACTTAGGGGGTGGTTGTTTTGGTTTCTAGAAGGTTTCAGAATGAATTGGAACACTTAGTTCCATTGTTAGAAGCTTAACTTATAAGAGTTAACCAACGTTTGACTTTTGAGTATATGTCCTTGGAATCGTGATTTGATGATTCTAATAGGTTCGTATGGTGATTTTAGACTTGGAAGTATATTCGAACTTGGATCTAGAGGTTTCTAGATTGTTTTAGCTTTATTTGCAGTAAGTTGGCAATTTGAAGGTTTATAAAGTTCATAGGGTTGACTGAGAGTTAACTTTGATGTTATCAGGTTACGGTCGGTGTTCCGAGAATTAGGATTGATCATTTAGTTAATCGGAACTTGTGTGCAAAGTTTGGTTGAAATTCAGAATATTTAGGCATGATGTATGGCGAAGCTAGAAAGTTTGGAAGCTAAGAGATTGATTTTGATCGTCGATTGTTGGTTTTTATGTTAGTTGTGATGTTTTGGGAATGGATATGTTTGGAATAGGTATATGGACTTTTTGGTATGATCGGACAAGGTTCCGGAGGGCTCAGGTGTGTTTCGAGATAATTTCAGACCACTTCCATGAGTCTTGGAGCATTAGATTATGCTGGTGACTGGGTTCATCGCGTTTGCGAGGGGGATCTCGCGTTTGCGAGGAAGGATTCTGGCAGGGGGGATTTTGTGCTATCTGTTAGCATTAGGGGGCTCGCATTCGCGAAGGACGTGGTTTGGGTGGTCATCGCGTTCGCAAGAGAGCTTCACGGTAACATAGCAGGAGAGTCAGAAGGGGGGATTGCCTTCGCGGTCGCGGATCTGAGCACACGTTCGCGTAGGCTAGGCATGCTGATGCTTCGCATTCGTGGGAGGATCTTCGCGTTCGCGAGGGGTTATTTTGGGGATGATGTTGTCTGTGTTTCACGAGCTCAAGGATGTGACCACATTCGCGAAGGGTATTGTTAGGCTGAACGCTTAAGAGTTATATTTCGGGATTTTGACCATTATGTCATATTTTGAACCCTACACTTCGAAAGATAGAGATTTTGAAAAGAAATTTTACTGCTATATTAAGGTAAATAATTTTTACTTGGATTAGGCTTTATATCTTGATTCTCCATGAATTATTATATCTAAGGCTTGGATTTTTAAAGTGAAATTTGGGATTTTTGTCTACAACTTAAGAGGGTGAATTTTGATGATTTGAAGATCGATTTGGACTTATTAATGGAATCTAATCACATATTTTGACTCGTGGGGCTATGAGTAGTCGGGATCTACTCCTTAACTCGGGTTTTGACCATGTAGGTCCGGGTTCACTTTTGTTGATTTTTGGGATTTTATTAAATATCGAAGCTTTATTGTTTGGAATTATTTCCTATGATTTTACTTGACGTTATTGAGCTATTTTTACTAGATTCGAGTCGTTTGGAGTTGAATTTGGGTGAGTAGGCGATTGTTGTTTGGCTTTTCGAGCGGAGGTAAGTCTCTTGTCTATCCTTGTAAGAAGGAATTCTACCCATTGGTGACCTATATGCTACTTGATTCATCATTTAGGAGCCATGTATAAGCGAGGTGACGAGCGTATATTCTTATCTAGGTTTTGACTATATCCGGTATTTTTTACTTGATATATGCTTTGTTGGTTACGTAAAGTTATTATCTATGTATTGATTATATGACTACTTCATAATTTATATTCATAATTTAGGAGCATGCCTTAGCTTATTAGTTGTTGGTTTGGCATAAGGGATTGTTCCTATGGCTTAAATGACTCATGTTAGATAATATGATTAAACTTGTGCATGCTTAAACGACTTATTGACCTGTTGTGATAAAGTAAATTACATGATTGCCCTAGCCATCTTTTAGCCATATGCGCTTTTATTCTCATTCTTATTATAATATCTGGTGCCTTTTTATTATATCGTTTCATACATATATGCATGAGTGAAGAGTTGTTATTGAGGAAAGTTGATATTTGACACTACAGGCACTTGAGAGGATATAGATTATCGGTTATTGATCATTATTATAAAATGATAAACACTTGGATATGGATCTGTACCTCCGGAGTCAAGTGATTACCCATGATACATTGGGCTTTGTGAGCGTAGGCACCCATGATTCTTTTGGTTCTTGTCGGACACATGGCCTGTGTCAGGCACATGGATTTGTAGTGTGAGTTGTTGAGCAAGGGATCCTAATCATGCATATGTATATCTACTTAGACTCATGCAGTGAAGTGATATAAGTATTGTTTAAACATATCGTGTCTTATTCGAGGATTGAGATATTAATGTCGTAGTAGATCTCTGTTATTTGTAAGAAATGCTAATTCTGTATGAACAGAGATCTCATACTCATTTGATGATATTATGCCTTTTTCATATCTGATTTATACTTCCATCTAATTATTGGACTGTTAGTGACAGCCGATGTCGACCCCTTGCCAGTACCTCTTCGAGGCTAGACTTGATACTTACTAGGTGCCGTGGTTTTTAATCATACTACACTTCTCACATTTTTGTGCAAGTTCTGAGGCTGGTTATATTTTATCTACACTAGCTACAAAAATAACATAAATTCTATAAATTAATTACGTTTATTATATTAATTTGATCAACATAGTCTTTTATATTTTCATAATTATGAGATATTGTTTTTAAGTATGTAATGTCTCAAATAATACTTTTATTAGTTATTAGCCATATCTTATAATTTATTTTTTTGGAGCCTTGTGTATTTTAATTATAGGGTTAATTTCGGACCAAAATCAGGCCCAAAAACTTAGCCCATCTCATTTTACCCATCAGCAGCCCAAACCAAATGACCCTATTGACTTAACCCGGCCACGACCAAATAAACGACCCACCCCACTCATCTTTTCATCTTGGCCGTTGATCTCGAGAGATCAACGACCCTCGCTCACCCAGCCCTTTTAAATTAACCACACCCCAGAACCCTACCCATTTCCCTGAGACTGCCGCCCTAAAAACCTCTCATCCTCTCCTTTTCTTTGAGAGAAACCCTAGCCGCCTCACTTAAATCCCAGTCCTAATATGATATTATGTGAAAAATCTTCTATGTTTTCTTTCCTTTTTTTCACACACGGAGATTCTTACCATCTCCTTAACGTTAGAGTGTTTGGTACTCAGTTATTTATGGAAGTTAAATCAGTAGCTGTTCGTTCGATTATGATTTTGTATTATCTTCATGTTCTTGACTTGATACATCCACTACTAGGCTATACGGGTCCGATTCAATAAGATCTTTGACTATTTTTGGTTCTTCGTCTTTAACTAGGGTTTACCCCATTTTTCCACTAAATTGATTTTTCATGCTTTTCCTTCCTTATTTATGTTTGATTGAATGTGTTTCCTTGTTTGTGTGTTTAATTTTTCTACTATAATCCCTTCCCCAGTTTCCCCTTTAGGCAGACCTTAATCACTGTTATTCTCTCTCTCTCACTTGTTCTATACTATTCTGAAACTTGAGCTTTTGGCCGACTGAAAGCCAAGGCCACCGGAATCCTCTCTATCTACCTCCGTAGTGAGAGCACTGCTCGGGGCTCGTTCGAAGCTCTTATAAACTCTGACGCACTGTTTGGAGTTTTTGCTGTTGTTGTTACTTTGCTGCTGGAACTTGGTGAACCTCCTCAATTTGTTATTAAATCTGCAAACTGGTAAGTGTTCAAACCCTCGAAATTATGTTTCTTCCCTGTTTGTGTTCATGCTAATCAACATCTGTGTTATGTGGGCCTTTCTAAGCCAATATGATACTGTGCCGACCTTGCGTTAAATTTCTTCAGCAATCCTTCATTAAAACTTGTGTAAGTTTGCATATGTTCATTCATGTATAGTCAATTTGGAAGAATTTTGGGCTGTTATGCTTGTTTGATGATGTCATGTTATGTATGCTTAAATTGCTACATTGACTGTTTATTATTGAACCCTTTCTCATACCTCACTCGGAACACTCCTAAGGAATTAATGCCTACCCAAAATTTGCCTTAATAAGTCTCTTTCTGCTGAACCCTATACGTGTAATCTACTGTTACCCTGCAAATTGATCCCTGACCATCCCATGTTACAACAATGTCTTAATATCTAGCCAAACATGTTTCTATGCTATTTGTAACTCTGATAATTGTATTCCTTAACTTGTTAATCATTTACTCTTTAGCATTGCCTAAGACTTCTAGGATAAATGTTTAGCTTCTTTTCTTATGTATGATCGACTGACATGAGTCCTGATGTCTTTCTGTCATGTTAGCCTAGAGTTGATATGTTCTTTTACCTACCATGAGTATCTTTAGAATCTTTGTGCTATAATCATTGCTCATCATGTTAAGTTTCATGTTCAACTAAGTGATATGTTAGCCGAACTATGCCTCTAGTATGTTGTTATTCTCATTAGACTCTCATGTTAAAACCTTCATGTGAAGATTGTACACTACTTGCTTCCTGTCTATGATTATGCTAGAATGCATCTGAAGTTCTTTAGGTTGGTTATGAATCATGCTTTACTTTGAAACTCTATTTGGAGTTGCTTGCTAGCTCATGTTGCTCAATCTTGTCACTTTAAACATAGTTTTCTGGAAATACAAACATGAACCTGCCTCATATATGTCTCGTGTGCCTTCCAGTTTAATGTAATCTTGTCTATGTGCCTTTGGCTTATAGATGCTGATAGCTATAGCCTTAAAAACTAAGTGTGTGGACTTCGGAGTTTGCTTAATTAATTTAGTGAGTAGTTGTTTGGTTAAGTTGTTCATCTGCCACTGCTGGGTGAGTGAGTCCTCCATTTTCGCTTGGTATCGGTCCATGTATGAGTTTGAATCTTGTAATTGGCATACTCTAATACTTAAGTTGAGTTTGGATCTAGGTTTGCTACTGGTGCGAAGAATGAGCTTGTTAAAGGCCCAGGCATTACTGGGTTATATCCTCTTGGGCCTACTCTATTTTGTAGGGCCTGTAGTTATTTCAATGTTGTAATATTTAGGCTTATTTTTTCCTTACTTCTAGGCCTGTAGTAATTTGTAAACAACGGTTGGGGAGTTAATGCAATAGGGGAACAGGTATATTCAATTTCAGCATAAAAGGGTAGAAAATATGCCTTTAGGGTCTAAATGCTTTATTTGCTATCTTGTTTGACATGCTCTATTTATGTACACTATTAGAAAGCATGCCAATAGGAACCTAAGCATTTCATTTGCTCAACATGTCTTATTCCTGTACAATGTTAGAAAGCATGCCTATAAGAATCTAATTGTGTCACTTGTTCACATGCTCCAGTTCTATACGCTATTAGATAGCATGTCTATAGGATTTAAACATCATTAGTTATTTTCTCAACTTGTACTATTGCTATGTGATTGTTAGATATCATGCCTATAGGATCGTGTTGAGTAATTAAGACTTGCTTCCATCGATACTCGTCAGGTACCATGTCTATTGGGCCTTAATTGATTATTAGACTGTCGTTGTTGATGTTCTTATCACATTGCCCGCCTAGAAAACATGACTATAGGGATAAGCAAAACGAATTTGTGTTCAAATACAAACTGTTTAGCAAACATGCCTATAGGATATCACTACTCGCTTAGAAAGCATGCCTACAAGATCAAAGATGAATAGTTACAAATTTTCAATGGTTTCACTGCCCAAGCACAAATCACCTAGAGATCATGCATATAGGCTTTTAATAATGATTAAAATTTGTAGCTTCAATAACTTGACTAGCAGTATTGTCTATAAGATTTTATTAAACCATGCCGTCACGTAGAAGCCATGCCTATAGGTTTTGAACAACTTTAATGCGTCTCAATTCCGAAACTGCCTATAACCCTCTACTGCATAATTTGAAACCTTGTTAGCATAAAATCTATGACTGTTTCGCGTGCTTTTGTGCTTATGGGTGGAGGCTAACTTGAGCCTTTAATTGCTATTATGTGCAGTCCTACCTGTTTTGAATGTGCGCCTAGTTTTATCATTTTGAGCACCCTAAGTAAAGTCTAGAACCACCCAAGTAGTAGGTTGAAAGCCTCCTGGACCATAGGCATGGGACGGGTAATGCACGCATAGGACGCGGTTTAGAATTGAACTAGAGCGCTTTAGGTAAACAACTTTAACATAGTAATTGGGGTAGCAGGAGATGATAGTCTGTGCCAGATGAATAATATGAGCAACCCCTACCTTAAGGGAGTTGCGAAGTATTATTTATATTGCACTGGGTGATCATTTAGACTAAAAAACTTAGGGGCCCCCATATCTGTCCGCTACTTGCGCCTTTGTTTATTCGGACTTAGAATAAATTAGGTTGTACCTTGTAACCTCCAAAGACTTGTACCAATCATATACTAATCTATAGTCTATTTCCTTCATATGTGCGATCTTTTTTATACTTGTTTTACATTGTAGTTGGGTATTTAGATTCCCTATCTTCCTTTAATTTACATGATCACATAGGACAATTATAATCTAATAATCCCACATAGCATAAAATTCGGCCAGGAACCACATTTGTAGACCTCGAAGAGTGCCTAACCCCTTCTCTTTAAGGTATTTTTAGCCCTTACCTGATCTTTGGTGACACAGACTAGTTAAAACAGGGTTATTTGTAAATAGGTGCCCTAACGCACCTTAAAATCGTTAGGTGGTGACATTCTCTTTTAAAATCTATTTAAAAGAGTTGTCACACATCAAATCCGCTTTAGCGAAAAAATTGGGGGCGACAGCATGGCGACTCTGCTGGGGATATACTTAGGCTCTTACCATAATGAAGTTTTTGCTAATATGGATTAATGGATTATTTGACTTCCAGTGCATCCCCCTCCCTATTTCCATAATTTGCTTAAAATTTCTTTATCATGTACATCCCCTCCCTATTTCCATTATTTGCTTAAAATTTAAAATTACTATATCATATGCATCTCCTCCCTATTTTTCTTCTTTGCTTAAAATTGCTATATCATGTGCCTCCCATCTCTATCTCCCCTATTTGCTTCATTCTCGAACTTTTTCATGAGTGGTGCTAACTTCTCTTCTTTGTCTTTCCTTTTTCTTTTTTCCTTCTCCTATTCATCTTTATCGCATTACTTACTATTTTTACATGCTTTCATCGTGAAAAATATCTAGCAACGTGTTACTGTTTTTTGCATAAAACATGATTTCCACATCATACTCCGCTCGTGCTTATTATCAACATAGAGGCTCTTGATGAGTGTTCGCGCTTTCCCGTAGACTAGTCGATCAATGGTGCAGTCGACGGTCCCGTGCCTTTCCCTCTCAAGTCTTCCACTTGAGAATACCAGTCTAGACCCTTCTAGAAACCCCGCTCTGATTTGAAATGTATATTCATCATGTTAAACCTAGTTTTGATTGAAACGTCACACATTAATCCATTTAGATAAGCCTTTTCCAAAGTCCAAAGGGATTTTCACAATCCCAAAGGACACCATCATATTATGTGCATTACTTGGAGAAAACATGGCAACATGTTGACCATTACTGCGTAAATAGTCAAATTTGGAGGGGGAAAGGGCTAACTTTTATTTGTTTGCAGAAAATGAAGCACGAAATCCCCAAGTTTGGTATGGTCCTGAATATCCCACCCCTGCTAATTGACTGGTGGAATGACATTGCACCATGTGAAAGAAATCAGGTGAGGAGAGTGTTGGGTAACTTGCCGTTTTTGCTGAATATTCGACCAAACAGGGAATTAATTGAGGCAGATACCATGTTCTGGGACGAGAAGAGAGATGTCTTTCGATTTGGAAACATAGAAATGACGCCTCTTCTGAAAGAGATAGGAGGCTTTGCCAAGTTGCCATGGGATAGTCCGGGCCTGTTGGTGCCATAAAATAGCACCCCACGTGGTTTTCTGAGAATGCTAGGGTTTACGAAGAATGACGAACTAGTTTGCCTGAAGAAATCCTACATCCCCTTCGAGTTTCTCTATGAGCGATATAGGCATAGCAAATCATATTGCTTGCATCAATAGGAGCTGACTATTACCTCTTTGGGATGGGTACACTGCCGAGTTTACATCTTCATAGTCTGCTTCTTGGATTTGCTGATCTTTTCGATGCAAGGAGGGAGCATTCACACTCGCTTAATCATGGTCGCAAGGACCGTGATAGAGGGTATCGAGGGGCAGAAATGCACCACTATCCCTATGATACTAGCTGAGATGTATCGAGCCTCAGATCGATGAAAGCATGGGTTGGGTAATTTTGAGTTTTGCAATCTCCTACTACAGGTTTTACTGCTAGAACACTTTTAGAAGGGAAATAACCGCCAAGAGCTCTTTTGTAGACCACTGAATGACTACATAGCCAGTCATCATCAAAAAAAGATGACATTCGCTCCAAATAGGTTTGCAAAGCCTGGGAATACTGTAGGTTGGGTGCGTTTTTTCAGTAATATGACAAACGCGGAAGTGAATTGGTTGTTCGAGTGGTTTCCTAGTAGAGGGTTTATCATCAGGTCCAAAGGAACCACTCTCTTGGTATTGATTGGGTTACAAGGCATATACCCTTACGCTCCTATAAGGGTGATGAGGCAAGCCGGGAGGAAGCAAGTCATACCTCGGGTTTCCAACATGGTTCATTATAAAGCAAACTTCAAAGGAGATGTTATCCCATTCAAATTCGAGGCCCAACATATGGGGAACCAAAACATCATGGATGGAGAGACTATTGAACCAGACAGGTATCATGCCGATCATATGTTAACTACTTCTCATGGTTGGAAGATGACATAACCTGGGACGTCAAACCGGGGGTCAGTCTGAAAGATAGAATCATAGATGAAGTGGCTGAGGCCCTGGTAAAGTACAAGAGGCCATTCAAAAAAGTGTTCGAATATGAAGCTAAGCATCTAGAATAGCATAAGGTGGAGATGGAGGTGATAAAAGAATGGAAGGAGATTGCAAACAAGTTGATAGAGAGGTTGGAGCACCTAGAGCAAGGGTTGATGGAGCTAAAGGGGAAGATGAGAAAGAGGCTTTGGGATTGTCAAGGTATCAGCTATGATGAAGGAGGTAAGTTGGCGATGGCTTACTTGCTGCTCGACATGAGTGACCTGGGAAGTGTAATTGATGAAGTCAAAAGAGCAAAACATAGAGAAGGTCCTTCTGGGATCAAATAGATTAGAAGATAATGTTCTTTATTGCTTTCTAGTTAAATTTCGTTAGATCTTGATGTAATAAGGCTTCGTGCTATTAGTGACATCATATTATTGCGATTTAGTAAGATTGATTTGATTTATTTTCGCATTAATGTAATGAGGCAACGTTGGCATATATATTTTCTCCTAGTCTATGTGTCGCTTAGGCCTACCTCGGTCACAATGAGGTCCCCAAATTAGGACGCGAATTATTGCATGACCTTACGTGTTACTTGCTTAAATATTGCAAGCACTCTTTTATTTCGTCTTACTGACTTGGTTTCCTTTTGTTTTTCTTTCTTTTGATTATTCCCATCCCAAAGGTTGGTTCGTGCATTCTGGCATCATCAACTTACCACACCAGATCCAAAGGTCCTCCACCTCCTCCTCCACCTAGCGACCCCAAAAGCAAAAGCAAAGGCAAAGGGAAGATGGATAATTTAAGTGGTAATCGAAAGGACAAGGTTATCACAGCAGAGAATGTTGAAACTTCAGTAGGAAGGAGTATGCCAGGACAAAAAGAGTTGGTCCTACTGTTAGAACAGAAAATCTCGGAGCTACAAGGTGAGCTTGAGCAGGTCTGAACTCTCGGAAACCTCTCCCTTACTCTAAATGTCCTCGACATCAACCATCATAACACCACCACCAGAATCAAACACCACCGCAAAACACCAAGCCCAAAATCTGCCACCAATAGCTCCACAAAACCCTCCCGCAACGCACTAATATCATAACCCTGCACCCCCTCAAAACCTTAACCCTCCACCCGTACAAACCCCTCAACAACACCACCATCACCCGACCCAGTATCCGCAAACCACTACTTATCATACCCCTCAAAACGTGCCACAACATACTCCTGATCCACCTCAAACCTCAATCAACGATCACCCATACACTCAAGTCCCAGGAACACACCAAGCCAACCCGATATACGTGGAAACCTTACCACATACCCCACAACAAACCCTATACATACCCGAACTAACCGAGAAGGACCTGCTCATCCGGAAAATGGCTAAAGAGCTAAAGAAGATGACAAGAAGAGTCCAGAGTGTTGAGGTTGGAAAAGGTGTTGAAGGTTTGAATTATGAAGACCTGTGGATCCAGCCTGACGTGGAACTACCGGAGGGTTAGAAACCTCCTATGTGTGAAATGCTCGATGGAACCAGTAATCCTAAGGTGCATTTAAGAACCTATTATGACAAGCTCATGGGAGTGGGCAAGAATGAGCAAATCCACATGAAGTTGTTCATGCGATGTCTTACAGGTGATGCCTTATCCTGGTACATTAGTCAGAATAGAAAGAAGTGGGCGAACTGGGTAAGCATGGAATCCAATTTCATGGATAGATTCAGGTTTAACACAAAAAACGCATCAGAAGTTTTCTATATCCAGAACCTCAAGAAGAATCCAACAAAAACCTTCTGTGAGTATGCTACTCGCTGGAGATCGGAGGCCGCCAAGGTAAGGCAACCACTAGCAGAAGAGCAAATGAACAAGTTCTTTTTCATAGCTCAAGATCCACAATATTATGAAAGATTTATGGTTATAGAGAATCACGTTCTCTGGCATCAACAAGTTGGGAGAAAGAATAGAAGAGGGAATCAGGAGCGGTATGGTGACCAATTTTGGGTACTGCAAGCCACCAATAAAGCTTTACAGTCCCCCTTCCATCCTCATTCTATCCAAAGACTCCCCAAACAGTTCTCCAAAGGCTCCAAACAAATCCCAAAATAATACACCATAATCCAACATCAAACTTAGCCAAAGGTGAAGAATAACCCTTATATGGTGTTGTGATGTGAATAAGGATGATAGTGAGCTAAGTTAAGCTTGGGGTTCGAAATATATCTACTGCCTAAGGTATGTTTTATATCCTTTTGATTGTTTTTAAGGTTAAGTAAATGTTGGTTGTGGAGTTGGAGTGAAAGATTACAAGATAGCAATTGAAAGGGGAGGAGATGTTGTTACCTTTTGTTGGGTTTTTTTAAGGCTATATATATATATATATATATATATATATATATATATATATATATATATATATATATATATATATATATATATATTATGGCTGAAAATTGGGGAAGTTAACTTTATTATGATATGGTTTATGTTTTTATGCATGTATATATGTTGATCAAGTGAATTGATGAAAGAAACATATGAAACTTGAGATAAGAAGTGAAAATTAGCTTAAGTCACTTTTATGGTGTTGTATTGCCATTGAGGGATGTTGTAAGCTAAATATAACTTGAATTTTGACTTGAAGCTACTGTAGGAGATATGCATATTGTGTTATTGCATGTGCTTGAGGTTATCTTGATGTTGATTAAGTTAAATGGATGGACTAGACATGAACTAGTTAATAAAGTTGCTAATTGAGGATAGTTGGAGTTATGGATTGTTTTCTTTGTTACAAAATTATGGTATAAGGCTGGAATCATTCGTTAATGACTTTATTGTCATGTTAATGATACATTTAATTTAAATTAAGAAGTCTACAAGGGGTGATATGGGGTATACGGGTTCCAATTGGAGCTTGCCGCTTGTCGTGAAGTAGTTGTGTCTTGTTGTTGTTATATGGTGTCTTGTTATTGATACTAATATATTTCTGGATTGATTTGGTTGTTGTTTTTGGTATATGGTATTTGAGGAGGCCCTTGTTACAAGGGAGATGCTACCAAATTAACGTAAACGAGCTACTAGCTTAAGTTACGGACTTAGCCTTTACTCAGCACTATTTTTGAATCTCCTTATGCTATGGTAGATTGAGTTGAGTGGTTGGAGAGTTGCTTGGAAGGTATTAAGGACTCAAATGGGTTAATGTATGTTAAGGCTATCCCTTCTTTCCTTTTGGCATGATCCATATGATTCAACGAAACGAGCAAACACCCAACTTTCACAAATGACTCTATTCTTAGAAGTGCTAGGGTTGCCTATGTTCTTGATTCCCCATGTGTCCTATTATTATATCGTTTGTTCATGGGTCTCGAAAAACACATAAGTTGATAAAGTTTATTTATGATATTAACCGAACGCATATTGATCTTATGACATACCGAGAGATCTTATTGACTTACTTCATTATGCATTGCATTCATTTATACATGTGTATTGACCCATGAATAGATGTCATTATATACGCGTATATTATATGTATATGGGTTATGGGGAAAGGTTATGGCATTGTATACCCACCACCAAGGTTATGGCATTGTATACCCACCACCACCTGATCAGGTGGTATACGTTGATGATTTTGCCCATAGAGGCCGAGATGATATGATGGGATGCCTTCAGAGGCTTTGATTAAATTATGTACGCATATACCTATGCATGATATGACATTTATACGCACATGCATGACATTATAAATGTTTCATGATTCACTGAGCTATTCAGACTTACCGGTTGAGTTCTTTACCCCTTATTTCTTTCATGTCTTTTATATACTGCTTTTTATGGCATACTTGGTACTTTACTTATACTGACATCCCTTTTGCCTGGGACACTACCTTTCATGCCCGCAGGTCCCGATAGACAGGTTGGCAGTCCTTCTAGTAGGCTATCAACTTAGCAGAAGATGTTGGTGCACTCCATTTACTCCAAAGTTGCCTATTTGGTCAATATTGTTTGGACATGTATTGATTGGTATGGCGGGGCCCTGTCCCGACCTTTATGGAATTTATGTACTCTTAGAGGTTTGTAGACTGATGTCATGTATATGGATACTTGTATGGCCTTGCCGGCTAATGTTTTGAGTGTAAATGATTTTGTCGGCCTTATAGGCCCATATGTCACATATATATGTTTATATATCATGTTGGGTCATCCTATGTCTAGTATTCTCTTCTATTTTATTTTGGTTATCTCATGAAAGCCCTTCTGGCCCATTTACCCATGATAGTGTGATAATAAAGATATGTTACATTGGTACTCGGTTGAGTAAGGCACCAGGTGCTCGTCGCGGCTCTCCGATTTGGGTCGTTACAGATGTAGTCTGTCTCATGGTCATCTAGAAGTACCCTGCCCTTAATATATTCTTGGCTAGAACGAACCCATTCATGTGAGGTCCGCAGGTTCCGTCCGGCATGTGTCTCTTCGAGCAACCTAAATGCCTCCTTGGCATCAACGCATAGCAACAGTCCTAAGTCAGGAGTCCTTCTATAGAGAATTTCTCCGCTATGAAAGAAATGGTTGGCCAATCTTCGAAGCGTACGCTTCTAAGTGTGTGCAGCATTTCCTGGGTATTCTCCTTTCTCCAAATACTCCTTGATGTTGTGAAATCATGGATTTCCATCGAACTCTTCTTCAATAGGAGCACAATAAGTTGGCTGATACGAATCTCTATCGGGATATGATCAATAAAATTCTTGTTTGGATGTTGTATCATGGAAGACAAGGTAGCCAGCACATCGGTGAATTCATTTTGAACTTTCATAACTTGTTTGAATTCTATCTTTGTGAATCTCTTGATCAAATCTTGCACAGTGCAGGTATGGCAATATCTTAGTGTTCTTGGTGGCCCATTCTTCGAGTACTTGATGTATTAGCAGATCTGGATCTCCGATTACCAATAATTCTTGAATATTCATGTCGACAGTCAACCTAAGTCCCAAGATGCAAGCTTCATATTCTACCATATGTTGGTGCACGGGAACCTGAGGTTGGTAGATTTCGGGTAATGTTGACTGGTTTTTGATAGCAAAAGAACTCCGATGCCCATTCCTTTGATGTTTGCAGCTCCATCGAAAAAACATCCTACAACCATTGTATGCTTCGGCCATATCTTCTGCTATGAACGACACTTCCTCATCAGGAAAATACATCTTCAATGGTTCGTATTCTCCGTCTACGGGGTTCTCTGCCAGGTGATCAACCAATGCTTGCTCCTTGATAGCCTTCTGAGTCACAAAGATGATGTCAAACTCACTTATTAATATCTGCCACTTGCTAGCTTACCCATAGGCATGGGTTTCTGAAAGATGTATTTCAGTGGATCCATCCTTGATATGAGATATGTGGTGTATGCGCATAAGTAGTGACTCAATTTCTAGGCTATCCATGTGACGACACAACACATATGTTCCAATAAAGAGTACCGGGCTTCATACGGTGTGAACTTCTTACTCAGATAGTATATCGCCTACTCCTTTCTCCCGGTTTCATCATGTTGCCCCAGGACGCACCCAAAGGCTCCATCCAACATTGATAGGTATAGTAGTAGAGGTCTCCCAGTCTCTAGTAGGACCAACACGAGTGGTTTGGACAAGTACTCCTTGATTTTATCAAAAGCCTTCCGGCACTCTTCAGTCCAGCTCATTGTAGCATCTTTCCTCAGCATTTTGAAGATCGACTCACATATTACCTTTGACTGTGCTATAAAACGGCTGATATGGTTGAGGCGGCCCAGAAAACTCATCAGATCCTTCTTGCTCTTTGGCGGTGGCAGGTCCTGAATGGCTTTGATCTTTGACGGGTCCAACTCAATGCCACAGCGACTGACGATGAAACCTAGCAACTTTCCAGCAGGGACTCCGAAAGCACATTTTGCAGGATTCAAATTCATATTGTACTTTTGCAGCCGGTCAAAAAACTTCCTCAAGTCTGTTATGTAATCCGAACTCGTCTTAGACTTGATGATGATGTCATCCACGTATACCGCTATTTCCTTATGTATCATATCGTGAAAGAGAGTAATCATGGCCCTCATGTAGGTCGCCCCAACATTCTTTAAATCAAACGACATCGTTTTGTAGCTGTATATTCCCTATGGTGTGATAAAGGTTGTCTTTTCGGCATCCTCTTCGTCCATCCAAATCTGGTGATATCCTGCGAAGCAATCCACGAAGGATTGGAGTTCATGCTTGGTGCAGTTGTGGATCATTATGTGTATGTTGGACAACGAGAAATCATCCTTAGGGCTTGCTCTATTCATTAGTCAACGCAGACCTTGACTTTGCCATCCTTCTTTGGAACCGACACAATGTTGGCTAGCCAGATTGGGTACTCAACCACCCGAAGGACCTTGGCTTTGATTTGCTTGGTAACTTCTTCTTTTATCTTTAAACTAATATCTGGCTTGCATTTCCTGAGCTTCTGCTTTATCGACGGACACATAAGGTTAGTAGGTAGCTTGTGAGCCACTATGGATGTGCTTAACCCGGTCATGTCGTCGTAGGATCATGCAAAAATATCGTCATATTATTTTAGAAACAAGATGTAGTCTTCCTTCTCTTATGGCGATAGATGAATGCTAATGCAAGTTTCTTTGACTATTTTAGAATCCCCTAAGTTAACTGCCTCAGTTTCCTCCAAATTGGACTTTGGTTTCTTCTCAAAATTCTCTACTTATTTGTCAATTTCCTCAGGTATTACATCATCTTCCAAATCTTCCGAATCACTTTCCTTATGTTTCGTTGTCTCATTACATGTCACAATCGTAGGTTCATTTAGATATGTAATAACTATGCTGAAAAGAATGTAGAAAGATAATAATATAAATAAACGAAAATCAATGATGCATTAATTAAAACTTTAACTGTCAAACGAGTACGATTCGATGTCTCGAGTAATTATTTCAAAACAAAACATTGAAAATGTCTTAAATGCCAAAATAATTTTTAAAAAGAATCATGCTAGTTCTGCCAAGGCTACCTAGGTGCTCGGCGAGCCCGGGATGGTACAACAGTCCAATTCCTGAGAACAGCTCCATCTCCCACCATCTGAATGGTGAGGCCTTCCTCCTCCTCCTCCTCCTCCAAAATCGCACTGCAGTCTATATTTTCCTCCTCCAGAAATAGATTTCTCATACCGGATAAAACCTCATCTACCTCGTATTCCCAATCACATCAGTCTTGCAGAATGTCTGGTGCAACGGTGGTATGTGTTGTTCCAGTGGATAGTAGAAGTCACGCCATTCGCGGTATCCAATTATTATATTCTTGCACAGTGTATTCATATTTGAGACCAAAGGTTGTGCCATGAAATTGTGATCGTATTGGTTCTGTGATCCCTTGAAGCAAAGGACCAAGACCCTTGCCTCGTTCATACTCTAACCACATCAGTATACTCTCTATCTTGTTGCTCCACCATCGCCCTTTCTCGATTGCGTTTATCCGCTCAATGCTGTGGAATGTTTCTCCTCCCAATTTACTTTTATTCTCGATAGCTGCCACAATCTGGTTGGTGTAGATAGGGTTACTTCCATCTCCATGAATAATCACCTCCTAATGATTCTGCTCGAACTTCACAGCCTGATGCCGAGTCTAAGCAACTGCCCCAGCTGCGTGTATCCATGGTCGTCCTAGTAACAAGTTATATGTATCGGATGTATCTAGCACATGGAATTCAACATCGAACCAGGTCGGGCCCATCTGAAGATCCAAGTTGATCTCTCCAATAGTGGCTCTCTAAGACCCATCAAATGCTTTCACGTTCATACTTCCCATCTGTATCTCATGCAGACCTATACTCAACCTTTTCAAAGTAGTCAGCAGCCATATGTTCAGACTTGAACCCGTCTATCAGAACCCTAGCGATGCCCAACATGATATAGAAACTTATACATGTGACATACGGGCTTATACGATCGAATAATCATTTGTACATTCAAAACATAGGCCAAAAATGCCATACAATCATCCATATATGTGACATGTGTCTACAAGCCTCTAAGAGTACATAAACGTCATAAAGGTCGGGATAGGACCCCACCATGCAATCTATACATGTCTAAAGAATACTGACCAAATAGGCAACTCCGGAGCAAGTGGAGTGCACCAACACCTTTCGCTAAGCTAATAACCAACTAGGAGGACTGTCAACCTGTTGCGGGCATGAAACGCATCCCCAGGCAAAAAGGACGTCAGTACGAATAAAGTACTGAGTATGTAAGGCATGAAAGCAGTATATAAAAGACATGAAAGAAACATGGAGTAAAGAACTCAACCTGTAAGTTTGAATAGCTCTGGGAATGATGAAACATTTATAATGTCATGCATATGCGTATAAATGTCATATCATTTGTAGGTATATGCGTACATAACGTCATCAAGCCTCTGAGGGCATCCTATCATATCATCTTGGCCTCTATGGCCAAAATCATCAACGTATACCAACTGATCAAGTGGTGGTGCATATATAATGCTGTAACCTTTCCCCATACCCCATATACATATAATAAATGCGTATATAACGCCATGTGGTCATGGGTCAATGTACATGTATAAATAAATGCAATGAATAAGGAAGTGAGTTGATGAGATCTCTCGAAATATCATAAGATCAATATGCCTTCGATTAATATCATGAAATAAACTTTATCAACTTAAAGTATTTTTTGAGACACGTGAACTGAAGATATAGTAATAGGACACATGGGGAATCAAGAACATAGGCAACTCTAGCACTTCTAAGAATAAAGTCATTTGTGAAAGTTGCGTGTTTGTTCGTTTCGTTGAATCATATGGATCATGCCAAAAGGAAAGAAGGGATAGCCTTAACATACCTTAACTCCATTGAGTCCTTAATACCTTCCAAGAAATACTTCAAAAAACTAAACTCGACCTACCATTGTATAAGGAGATTCAAAATTAGTGCTGAGTAAAGTCTAATTTTGTAACGTAAACAAGTAGCTCGTTTATGTAAATTTGGGCAGCATCTCCCCTGTAACAAGGGCCTCCTCATATACCATATACCAACAACAATAACCAGAGAAATTGAATAAATACAACATCGATAATAGGGTACAAAAAATTTTATTAACAAGTCATCAACATATCACGACGAGCGGCAAGCTCGGATTGAATCCCCTTAGCACCCTTCAACCCTATTATCATTCATTCTTGAACTTAGTAATATATCCAGTATAATAACCAATACCGTTTAAAGGATTTCCAACCTTGTACTCAATTTCAAAGTTACCCAAAATAGCCTAACACAAGATAATATCACTATGGACAACTTCGAAGTGCTTTATAACCATTTCTTTTCTAGTTACCAATTTCCTCAACAAGATTGACATGTAAACCAACATAATCATACTAACAATATCATAGCCTAATTATTTTCCATAATTTCCAGCCATATGAAGTCATATACACAACTACAAAATAGACCAATAAGAGACAACAACTTCTTACACAACTTCAAGTTCTATCATCTTATACTACACCGTAGAGACTCTTTTCTTCACTTAGGTTAATTTTTGAGGTTAGGTCTAGGAAAAACTACCTTGGATTAAATTTGGAACCATGGAGGATTGTTAGAGAGGTGTTGGGAGAGTTTAGGAACTACCCTTGGTAAAAAATGACCAAAAATGAGCCGTCAAAACCCTTTAAAATGTTAAAGGGTTGTCCACCGCCTAAGTGGGTTCCATTAGGAGCTGCTTGTGCGGTCTCGCAAAAATGCGAATATCTCTCTACTCCAACGTATTATCGACGAACGGTTTAATGAATTAGAAACTGGACTCATAGATCTTCAATTTTGTAGGTGGGTTATCCCATAATTCAAACTACATTGGGAGAAAAGCTCAGCTACATTTGACCTAATTTTCAGCGCATTTATGAATGTAACTTGTGATGACCTTTGCCAACTTTTGTTCCACCGCTTGCTTGACTTCAAAACATACACGAATATCATATGACTAGAATGACTCATAACATAACCTCCTTATCATGTTAAGAACCCTAGTCTCACCCAAAAGTTCATGTTATAACATTCCAAACTTATCGACTTTCCACGAAACTTATTTTCTTCAATTCGTTTAGCATCTAAGCCTTCCAACACTATTGGCACTTGTTATCCATGACCTTTAATATTTGTAACCTCCAAAGTAACATTATTAACTAACTTTATGTATTTTCAAAGATGATCTCATTTATGAGCTTACAGCAATTGTCTTGTGACGTACTCTTACATACGAAAACATGGGGTGTAACATTATTCTCCCATTTGGAACATTCATCCTCGAATGTTGACTGATGCGCTTATCAGTCTCATAACCTATAGCTCTTGAGAATACTTTAATATTTTCCTTGCCATCTTGGCAATTGTTCTGTGAATAAATCCAAAGGCCAGGGCATTCCCCTCTTTAGGCCTCTTTCTCACACCACGACTTGCGATCAGAATTCTTCCTATCTTATAACTGTTGCTACCATCTGTCATGCAATCTGTACGACTCTGGCCTTTTATGTGTGCCTATGCGACTCTTCTCCTTTTTCCTCAAGCTTTTGGCCAAGCTCTATACCTCATTTTGTGAACATATACAGAACTATGACAAGCAGCTCCTCTAGGAATCTATAGGTGTACTGGAGCTCTTAGCTCAGTTCTTTGTCAAACTTACGACTATTGCTATATATTGTTTCGTAGCCTTTGTTATCTATGCTTATGGATTTATACATCTAGGTAGGTCATACTATATCATAACTCTTATATCGGTTTATTATTACCGAGGTCTGCTACCCAACTCCAGGTAACTTCTTACTACTTATCCTATATGTAAAAATCTAAGTCCTTTAATGCTTCCTTATTACTATTCATCTTAAGAATGACAGCCTAATCTCATCTCATAATTTGTAACTTTAATCCATCCATTGTTGATTCACCTTAATGTTGATCCATAATCTACCACTGATAACTTGAAACCTCTTACGTAATACATTGTCACTAAGGCTCACGTCTCATCGGGGAACATTTTAAGTGATTTGTCTGACACATCTAGGAACGATACTATAATTCAATAACCGTATTTCATAGCGTTCCAACATGATTCATCTTATTGGGGGGAGGGGGGTATTCTAATCATGTACATTTTATGAAATCCCTTTTTTTTAAATCATTACTCAATCAAAGGCATAAACGTCATCCTCTTATCTCACAATTACACCCTTATTCTACTACCAGGGCAACATCTCATCTCTCCTAATTTCTCCTAGTCTTAAACTCCTCCAAGTTAATTCAAGCTATACTAAACTTTCTATCACTTACGGAAACCATAAGCTATCTTGTTTTGATGGGCTTAATCCCGAGGCCTTACCTATTCTTGTCACCTTCTCACTCACATTTTCTTATCCTTACTCCTATCTACCTAAAACCTTGTCACTCTACCATACTTTAGCTTGTCAACTACGCCTATCTTTTTGTACTACTCACAACCCTCCTTTAACTTGCTAGCACTATGGATTTCCTTTCGTGCCTTCTCAATTGTTTTTAAACATAAGCAATTACTTTTCCTGGTCGTTCTGCCACTTGTTGCATGACTACTTGGCTTATCTTATTGCCCACAAATACTGGAATTTTCTGTAATCGTTCATTAGTCATGATTGGTGCCACTTTCTTATGGAATGCATACATGTTGTAGTGAGACTGTTTGTTACAATACTATTTCTTCTTTATGTCACTATGCTATTACACCCCATATTTTCGTACGTGAGAGTACGTGGCAAGTCAATTGATGTAAGCTCAAAAATGAGATCGTCTTTGAAAGTAACTAAAGTAAGTTAATCATGTTACCTTGGAGGTTACAAATCTTTAATATTATGGATAACAAGTATCAAAAGGGTTGAAAGGCTTAGAAGCTAAACAATTTGAAGAAAATAAGTTTTGTCGAGCGTCGACAAGTTGAGAATTTTAGAACATGTACTTTTTGGGTGATACTAGAGTGCTTAACATGATAAGGAGGTTATGTTATGAGTTATTTTAGTCGTATGATAGTCGTGTATTACATTTTTAAGTCGGTTGTGGAACAAAAGTTTGCAAAGGTCATCACTAGTTACATTCATAAATGTGCTGAAACTTAGGTCAAATGTTGTTGAACTTTTCTCCAAATATACTTGGAATTGCAAGATGATATACAAACAAAATCGAATATCTATGAGACTAGTTTCTAACGTATTTAACCGTTCATCAATACAATATCGGAGTAGAGAGATATTTGCATGTTCGTGAGACTGCACAAGCATCTCCCATGGGACCCACAAAGTCGGTGTAAAACTCCAGCTTGTATTTAAGGCAATTCTAAATCGTTTTAACTCATTTTTCTCGTCCAAAACAGTTCCTATACCCTCCTTAATTCTCTCCAAGGTCTCCTCCATGATTCTAGCATGAATCCAACGCTAGAAACTCCATGGTGCTTGCTGGATCGTAGTTCTTCATCTTGTGGCTGTTTTGGAAGGTTCTTCAAGGATAGGTAACCTCTGATTTCGTGGGTTTCTTGTTGATTAAGGTAATAATCAGTCCATCCTTCATATATATTAGATTTTCAAGGCAAACTACAAGTGTTTACGCACCAACTTTAACATCAAAAGTTGATTCAAGAAGAGAATACAACACCTATAGTGTTGTGGTGTCATTGAGGATAGTTGTGGGCTGTTCTTGGCTGAAATTTCGTGTTTTTTCTACTGGTTAAGGTGAGTATAAAATCCTACTACATGTGCTTGAATTTGTTTGTGTGTTGGTTGCATTACTTGAGCAAAATACTACAAGAGGAGTCTTGAAATAGTTTGAGATATTGTTTTAATGGACTGTTTTGGAAAGGTTGTTTCCATGAACTATAAATGGTTGGAAATCCTTTAAAAAGTATTGGTTATTATACTATATATATTACTAAGTTCAAGAACGAATGATAATGGGATTGAAGGGTGCTAAAGAGATTCAATCCGAGCGTGCCGCTCGTCGTGATATGTTGATGACTTGCTAATGAAAAATTTTGTACCCTATTGTTGATGTTGTTCTTACTGTATTTCTCTGGTTGTTGTTGTTGGCATATGGTACTGGTGGAGGCCTTTTTTATAGGGGAGCTACTGCCCAAATTTACATAAACGAGCTACTAGTTTAAGTTGCGGACTTAGCCTTTACTCAGCACCAATTTTGAATATCCTTATGCTATGGTAGATTGAGTTGAGTTGTTTGAAGAATTGCTTGGAAGGTATTAAGGACTCAAAGGAGTTAGGTATTTTAATGCTATCCCTTCTTTCTTTTTGGCATGATCCATATGATACAACGAAACAAACAAACACGCAACTTTCACAAATGACTCTATTCTTAGAAGTACTAGTGGTGCCTATGTTCTTGATTCCCCATGTGTCCTATTATTATATCGTCTATCCATGGGTCTCAGAAATTACCTAAGTTGATAAAGTTTATTTCATGATATTAACCAAAGGCATATTGATCTTATGACATTCTGAGAGATCTTATTGACTTACTTCTATGCGTTGCATTTATTTATACATGTATATTGACCCATGACCAGATGGCGTTATATACGTGTATATTATATGTATATGGGGTATGGGGAAAGGTTATGGCGTTTTATACGCACCACCACTTGACCAGCTGATACACCTTGATGATTTCACCCATAGAGGCCGAGATGATATGATGGGATGCCCTCAGAGGCTTGATGATGTTATGTACGCATATATCTATGCATGAGATGACATTTATACGCATATGCATGAAATGTTTCATGATTCAAAGAGCTATTCAGACTTACAGGTTGACTTCTTCACTCTATGTTTCTTTCATATTTTTTATATACTGCTTTCATGCCTTACATACTCGGTACTTTATTCGTACTGACGTCCCCTTTGCCTGGGGATGCTGCGTTTCATGCCCGCAAGTCTCGATAGACAAGTTGACAGTGCTCCTTGTAGTCTATCAGCTCGGCGGAAGGTGTTGGTGCACTCCATTTGCTCCGAAGTTGCCTATTTGATCAGTATGATTTGAACATGTAATGATTGGTATGGCGGGGCCCTGTCCTGATCTTTATGATATTTATGTACTCTTAGAGGCTTGTAGATAAATGTCATGTATACGGATACTTGTATGGACTTGTCGGACTATGTTTTAAGTGTACACGCATAAGTTTCTATATCATGTTGGGTCATCCTATGTCTTGGATTCCATAATGTTTTATTTGGTTATCTCATGACGGCCCTTTTGGCCCATTTACCCATAATAGTGTGATAAGAAAGATATATTTCATTGGTACTCGGTTGAGTAAGGCACCGAGTGCCCATCGCGGCCCTTCGATTTGGGTCGTGACATATGCTTAGGCTGAAGCCTTCTTCCTTTATTTCCTCAGCTAGTCTTTCGCTACAGTACTTAGGGAGACCTTTTGACTATTGTAAGGCTGCGAGCTTATTACATCGTATACCCGAAGGAATTTTTGATGTTCTTGCTCGCCTATAATTATCCCTAGTTACTTACCTCTGCGCCCTTGTGCTCCTAGGGTTGCTTCTGAACTAAAATTTTGACTGTCTCCCCAGTGGCACTCTCTTTTATTTCCGTAACACTTATATGATACCTTTAAGTACCCCAAATCATATCTGAATATTTCTGAAGTATCACAATGTCATATCTACGAGACTGAATTCCCTATGTTAGGGTTCACTACGTTTATCTTGCACGATCTATTGATTTATCTGTATCCTCTTGTCTAGCCATAACTAGACTCTTCCTGAATCAACTACTAACTACTCGTTGGTCCATTTCATATCTATATTCTGTGTAATCTCTTTACTTATTTCCCTTTATCTAAACTTACCTCTTGTACTAGCTCCTTATGTATCCAGTGTTCATTCGGAGTTATTTATCAATAACATCCTGGGCAGGAACCCTTACTGCCTCTCCATGGTGTCGTGCTTGCATAATGTTCTGGATTCGTAACATATCTATATAATCTAAATAAATTCAATCTCATTCCTTTTGCCTTTTTACCACATTCTTCCTTTACCATTCCATAGTTACCTGCACCACTTAACTCCGACTTAATACCGCATCACACCATCTTCACCCCCCCCCCCCCCCC